>VZRQ01009625.1:219555-232461 GCA_013397975.1 Machaerirhynchus nigripectus
GGGGGGAGGGAAGGAGAAAAGGCAGGATCGTCTCTTGCCCCGCGGTGCCGACGGTGCGCCGAGTGCTGAGGCTGCGACGGGGGTCTCGTGGATTAAAAAGAGGAAAATCCCTTTATAAAGGAGGAGGGTTCAGTGGGGTGAGAGGACCGCGTCCGTCAGAGCTGGGGGGAGGAAGGGGGAAAGACGTCAGAGTGATAGGGGACGTTGGGGGGAAGTAAGGATGACTCAAGGGAGACTGATTGTCGTGTCATGGCAGGGAAGCAGGGTTAGGAAGTGAAATTGAGGTGAGAAGACAAAAAGGAGTGAGGGGCGACAGGAGGGAACAGGATCATATTGAACCAACGGGAAAGAGGAAGAAAAGAAAGGGCGGATCTAAGAAGACATACTGAAAAGAGAGATGGAGGAAGGGAAGAGAGCAGAGGCAGCGAGAGGGAAGGTGAGCTCTGTGCTCTCCTTACCCTCCCTGGCAGCCTTCCCTTGCCACCCCTGGGCCTAGCATTGGGCAAGCACCAAGCCAAGGCATGTCTGTGAGAGGCTGGTCAGGACCATCTTACCCCACACCTCCCTCCCAAACCTGGTTGAAGATGCATTGGCCTCTCCCAGATCTGGGACAGATAGTTCTTTGGGAGTCTCCTTTTTTTTTGCTGTGCCTCTTTTAAATCTCACCTGCAGAGCTACGGTAATACCAGCTTTCCTGTGCTTGCACTTTTGCTCTCTGTGAAAAACGAGGTTCACTCTCCTGTTAAGATTTAAAAGTTTAATAAAGGACAATATGGGACAAAGACAGTAAAGCAAAAGTACAGCACTGGGGCACTGGGCGTCCTGGCTCTCAGCCAGGAGCACACCTGCTATCGTGGAGACATCCCTTACATACCTTTCCTATTGCATCAGCCTAATACCTATTCAGTATCAATACCTAGTCAGTAGCAGGCGTCTCCATCATGCATTCACTGGATGTTGTCCAACCAAGCAGGCAGTTCAATTACCACAAGCATAACTATATCAGCTATTTTACTACATCTAAGTTTTAGTTAATAACAGAAATAAAGCCATTAGCTATTGCTACAAAATTTATAACTTTATAGCAAAGCTACTTTAACATTATACATATAGCATCCTTTAATGTTTGCGAAAAGCCAATATTATAATAAGTAATTGTAACACTCTCTGTCTCCAAATGATGCTGGACAATGTACTTCTTAGTGCTGAGAATAAGAATACACGTGCAAAGAGGACCCACACATGCCCTTGCCCCAGTTTTGACAAAGGGAAGATCATGCAGAGCTGTGGCAGTCTCTGTCAGCTCTTGAGAGGCAGTTAACATGGGCCATTGGCTCATGCAAGCTGAAAAGTAGAAATAAAAAGCGCACAGGAGTACAGAACTGCTACTGGCAAAAGAACTAACTTGAAGCAGAAAATCTAAAATCATCATAGACTCAAGAGGAAAACTGCAATGTGGGAAGATGTAAAATCAGAGATGAGGAATGTGGCAATTCATAAAAGCTCAGTCCACTGCAAGGAACGACCCAAGGGCTGATGCTTTCCTGCATATTTGCCAGCTGCCTGGCCAGTTTGGCTGGCAGAGCAGCTTTGTCTGCCTGCTCACGAACTGCTGAGCACATCACACCATGTTAGCCCCAGCCATTTATTATGTGCCTCACAGGCAGTAAATTATGATTGAGTACTCATAAATTGATTGTGTGCATAAGACTGCTTTCAGGTCTGGCCTCAGTTGAGAAACCCAAATAAAGGTGGCCAAAGAATTAAAGGTTAGAAATGTTACTATTTTTGTCAGCCAGACTCACGGGTTGTTCAGGGATGCTACTGGTGCAATGCTTGCTTTGGGTGAGAGCAGTAAAAACCTCCTCCCAGTAGCAGGCAGCTGAGACATATCTTAGACACAGGTGAGCATCAAGGTATCACCTAAACAGAAATACTGTCATAGAGCAAACACAAATAGGTATTTAAAGGTATACAATATATATAGAGGTATAATTAATATATAAATAGTAGGTAGAAGTCACACACCTTGGAAACAATGAGGGTGTCTCAGTTAGGAAACAAAAATGTTCTAGCAATTAAGATATGATAGAAAATGCTTGGATGCTAAAATGGATGTTAAACTAAAGTCACACAAAGTTTTAATTACATTTTAGTCTAGCTTTGTTCAGCTTATTAAAAAAAAGAAAAGGTCATGACAACACAAAGCATGGCTCAAGCCTGTCTTAGGCAAATTAAAAAAATATTAACCGATGCAAAAAAAATCCTTTCTTAGATTAAATCCCAACTCTGATCTTCAATGAAGACTATAACAGGTTTCTTTTGTCCTTAGTGCGTTATATTAACACTTTTTTATGGGAATAGAGTGGGAAAACTATTTTTTATCATCATTATTTCTAGAAAATATTTGATTTAAAATTCATGATATTTTAATCAAATTCATTAAAATGAATCCTGCACACCTATTATTTTTAATTTATGTAGACTCTTTTGACAAGTTTTGTCTCTTTGAAACTATAGAATGATTTGCAACATCCACCCAATGAATCAACTCTGTCCAAGTTTTGCCTTACTTTTGCCAATGTCTACTTTACTCCTGTAGTTACTTAACTACAAAAAAGTTGAATTACACATCCTCTCATGAGATATCCATTCAAGCTCTAGGTTCCTTTAGTTGAACTTAATAATTTACTATCCCTTCTTTTCTCATCCACTACTACTAAATCAGGTAGATTTCTAGTGCTTTCTTTTGGGAAAGGACTGTGCAACGCTGGATCCCTGTGTGCATTTTGGCAGCTGCACCCCAACAGCATCCACCACCCACACCCCACAGAGCTCAGCTCTCATGATATCTGAGGGTGTGCACAAATGAGTACCAGTAAATGTTATGTCCCCGGGACAAGATGCGCTTTGGTGCTAGAGGTACTACATGCAACTGCAAGACTGATTCCGTGTGAGACCTGACCACATTTCCAAAGAGAATTAATTCTGCTGTTGAAATGCTTAGAACTGAGGTCATCTTTTTCCAGGAAAAGAGGCAATACATTGGTAGTTTGTGGCTTCTAAAGCGACTGTACTGCATCTAAATAGAATTTTTTTATTTTAAAGAGCATAGCTTGAAAATATGATGTTTGAAAAGAAATCCTGAAACTTAGTTATATTTATATTTAAGAAAGGACACATTTTCTAGTGGAAAGTGTCCCTGCCCATGGCAGGGGGATTAGAACTAAATGATCTTTAAGGTCCATTCCAACCCAAACCATTCTACGATTCTATGAAAGTTGATGTAGACTCCTGCTTTTGATCACGTTTCTTTATACATCTATTAAGGAGTGATTGGTGGAAACAATGGAAGTTAGCTTTCATGTGCAATACCTGTCTTTTCTTTTAAGCAAAGATGTTACAATATTTACAAAGATTTACTGAGCCCACATATGGTTATTTGGACTCCTTCTTGGTAATAGCAAAGGTTTTCGCATTTTTAAACCTATGTCCATTACTGAGACTTTGCTTGGAATAGGTCACCCTGGATACAACTAACTGAGGTGATAAAAGTAAGAACCATTGTTTAGGGAAAGTTAGGCTAAACAGTCACCCAGTTTTTTTTTTTTTATGCTTCCTGCTAGTTGGTCTCTCAGAGGAGTTTGAATAATAGGAAATGTTAATAATAGGAGGGACAGAAACTGGTTTTGTTTGACAACAAACATTTATGTGAAGGACTATAATACACAATATTAAAGAAGTCACAGGTTTAAGTCATGATGTAGGACATCTAAACAATAAATATCTATATGGCTATATAAACTTTTGAGGCAAAATTCTAATTTCTCGTAGATTTCTATGTTTAACATCTTCATGGTGTAATTATTCATTTTATGAGATCGGAATACCGAGTTACTTAAAAACACTATCTTTCTTAAAAAAAGGCCAAACAACACAGCAACAAATAACCGGCCCCAGGGTTTTGAGGTGTGTTCCCTTAATAAAAAAGCTTTTACTATGGCTTAGTTGAAGGCCTATGCTAAGAGTGTTCCTGATACTTACAGAAAGGTTTATGTAGAATTATTCTAAAAAAAGGCCTCACCGTCTTGTGGTTTTTGGGGTAGTACCCATCTTAGATTCCTTTCGCAGTTTCTTTATTAACCATGGAGTCTCCAAAGAAATTATCCATCCATCCATTTGCTCAAAAGCTCACAAAAACCCCACCTGGATGAGAACTCCTTTGGAAGATATATCTGATGGTTATTTACAGACCCTGGTTACCTTGCCGGGAAGATAGAGCTGCAGTTCTGAGCTATTAGGATTCCAGACAGTGTAGATCACTGATGTGAGTCTTTTCATAGCAAACTGGATAAAGTGTCAAAGAAACGGACTTTTTTTCTAATGCAGCAAATGCTATGTGATGTACTTTTTAACAGTGTGCTGTAGTTCCAGACAGTTTTTAGTATAAAACAAACAAGCAAAACACAACAAAGAATTATAAGAATCTAAAGTTTAGTACTTAAAAACATAAGAACAGCAGAGCTAAGACTGTGTGTGAAATCTTAATGTCCCGTTGTCCGTGTATTTTTTGAGTCTTTAACTGCATGATCACATACCAGTTTTTCCATGAGATACCTGTCTCTTCCAGTAAGAGTTAATCTTCACTGTTTCTGTTCCTGTCTCTCATTAACCATATGGCCTTACAAGTACACTTCATTCAAACTTTGCAATGAAAATAAAACCAGTGATTTTCTCCAGGCTTCTGTGGTGCAAAGTACTAGTGCTTCACAAATACAGATAATTTTAGCTACAGAACACACTAAGGGAATATGTGACACCTTTGTATAGATTTATATCTTTAAAATATAGGTCCAGTCAATTTCTCTTGCTGATTTATGCAAATCTCAGAAGCAACTAATGTTTTGTTTTGTTTTGTTTTGTTTTGTTTTCTGAAGTTCTGAAGAAAAGAAAATCAATATTCAATCTAAGTCAGACATCTGGCATGAAAAATTTCAGCTTGTAGCCTGGTGCCTGGCAAAGTTGTATGCAATTAAAAAGAAGTCTTTTATTGTGAGAAATTTCAGGCAATCTGAACTGAACTAGCTTTTGAACACCTGTTGTAAGAAAACTGTTATTAAAAAATTGAAATTAAGGGATTGAAAGAGAAAATAGAGCACATTCTATTCTTTCTTTCTGTGACACTGTATATTGCATTTTTCCTGTTTTACTTTGTAATCAAGAGCAAATAAGAATAAAGATATACTGCTTTATGGTGAACTCTTATATTTGAATTATACTGATTAAAATGAAGCAAGTAAGGAAGTTGTGCATTATTATAATTACTGAATACTGATATTCCCAGTTGTTTCCAGAAGCCAGTGTCATCCAAGATCCATTGCAATAAGTGCTAAGCAGAAGTATTGTAAAGTGAAGACCGTGATGCAAAAGCTGCATATTTTTCCTTATTCTTTTCTGCACTGTTGATCAGAATCACTGAATAGCATGAGAAGTAAGCAAAATAACTGTAACAAATTAAAACTGTAATGTAAACTTAATATAAGACATAGTGCTAAATATCTATTTGGCAAGCTATTCAAAAGTAATGCATGTCATTATTTTGATTTTTTTAAAAAATACAGTGAGTTAGGATCAATAAAGGGGAATATATAAACCAGAGATCCACCTTTCTTTGAATACCATGAATTTAGATCAAGTTGATTGAAATGTGTATTGGATTTCTGGGAAAATCTGTCCCTAAACAATAAATCTGTCTGAATGGAGACCCACCATTTATCAAGCTCACAGCAAAGGCCCTTTGAACTGGTGGACAGTTGGCATAGGAACACCCTCAGATATATGCTAGCATTTCTACCATTTATAATTCACCTTGTATGACAGTTTACAGTGTGTCAGTGACCAATCCCATACCCAAGAAAGAAGGAACATGCCTACAAGGGCATTATGATCTTTGAAACCACATTAGTAATTTCCATCCACACTGGACACAGAAAACCAAGTAAATCCCAAAGCTGGAAGAGAAGTGTGGTGAGTGGAGGCTGCCAATGCTTCACCCCAGCAAATAAAGTCATGCAGTCATGAGTGAACTGATGCACAAGTGGGCCACAGGTCTGTTTGCAGACCTTGGAGACAATCAAGTGTCATATCACAAGAGATCCCAGAGCAAAGGGAGAAAGCGAAGGAGGGAGAGAAGTTTCTGAAACATTTTTGGAGCTAATACTGACTGTATGAACATTCTGAAACCATGGTGAAGATGGCTTGTTGTGAGTTTGGGTTTGAACTGAAAAGGATACAAGAAAAAACAAAGACTAACTGATGAGTTTAATCCATGCTCGATTATTTTTCACATTTTTCTGCTTGGACCTGCAGTGCCAGTCATGAGGGCTTGATGTTAACCTGCCTGCATTCAAATGGTCCATTATTTACTAGAAAATTTTCTGTTGTGGTATTGGAAAAAAAAAGTAGAAATCGAGAAAGCATTTCAGGAACTTTAAGTTTTCAAGCTTAATTTACAAAGGATTTTTTTTTTTGGTGATAGCATGGAAGAGAGCTTTACAACAGCAGTTTCAGGAGAGTTTAGAAAAATGTGCATCTGTACCTTCACCAGAAACCTGCACCACCCAGCATCGTGCTGCTTTGAACCTTGCTCTGTTAGGACTTCTGTCTTTAGATGAAATCTCAAAAGAATTTTGGTGAGGCTTCTGAAGACAGGTTCTTTCTCATTATGAGCTTCAGATGAGTAATATAATATTTATAGATCCATGGATACACCATCTACTAAGAAACCAGAAACCAAATTGAATTAAAACTGAACAAAAATAAACAAATAGTAAAATTCTACAACACTAAACTAAAACAAACAGAAACTCTATTTTGTTAACTATGATCCAAAGATACTATATGAACTTTATGTTAGATGTTATTATTATTACAAGGTATGGTGCTCATGTTCTTATTACAAACATGATTTTCAATGCAAAATTTTGACCACATAAGAACTGACGAAAAACATTTGAAGATAATCCCATTGTGATAAAAACTATGGCAATTTCCATGGAAATATCTAGTGAAAACAAAGTGAAAAACTGGCCTTCCAGGTATCACTATTGGGAACTGATCATAAGCAGTACAAATTCATTTTCTCTGTGACACTGGGTAAATTGATTTATCAAAAACTGGTATTGTTTGGACTCAGTTTCTCTTCACTCACGTCCGTACATTTTGGCTAAAGAATCAATGGTTTCTGGTGGAAAAAATCTGAAAAATTGATTGGATTTTGTGAGGATTTTAAAATCAGATAAATCAAACCTTTAAAAATTTTTTTACAAGCACTAGTTTTTGAGTAGTATAGCTGAAATATCCACACAAGTCAGGTGACCCTATTTGGGCAATGCATTAGTCTGTTGCTGTGTGTATGGTCTATAATAAACATGTTGAAACTAGTGTCAGTCAATTGCAAATATCAAGAAAGAAGATAAATGTATCAGCTTTAAACTAGTTTTAAATAGAACTCTTATCAGAACAATTACTAGATCTGCTGTATAATACTTAGAGAAACCTAATTAAAGTCTACATCTGCTTAGCTTGTTGTGAAAGCCACATAAAATGTGATTTAAACTAGCATGGTTTTTTTCACAATGCAAGTTAAACAATGAAAATTAGCATGTATAGATGGACAGCCATTTACAGGGAGAAACCCACTAAACCATGATATTACCATGCTTCTAAAGTTTTCAGAGTAAATATGAGACCTGCCTTCTACAAAGCTTTTAAATTCTGTCTTTAAAATTGGTCAGTGTCTCTTCAAATGTTTATCTCAGTTCTCTTACTCCACTACTCCATTTCTTCAAGGAAATTAAAGTCTGTACCTACTCACTGATGTCTTAAATAACACAAGACATAGTGCACGGGTGAACAGAGGAAAAACAAAAATGGAAATCTTTCCTGTAAAAGCCAGTAATACTAAAGAAAAGTGTCAGCTTTTTAGCAGCCAGTAAGCTGCATACAGCCATCAGGGCACATTTCAGAGCTGCTTCCTAATTCTGTGATCTAATTTATAAGTGATCTACAAGAAATGCAATTTGATATTTTCAAATTAAATAATCTGTCTAAATAAAAATGAAAAATGTATTATTTCTCTACTGTTAAGTCAGAGAGCTTGAAACAGCATTTGCAGCCAAATTGAAAGCAAATGGCACAATTATTCTGATTTTATCCTCTTTGAAGTAATTCCTCACATCAATGTCAACTGATAGGAGGTGATTTTAAAAGCACATATACTGCTACCAGGAATTTGAAAACAGTGCCTGCAATTAGTGTGGGAAATTGGTATCATAGTAGATATATCCTTGGAGGAATGTGAAGGAAATTTGGGTGGTTTTTTTGGTTTAGTCATAATCTTAGACAGAGTGTTCATGAGTTTATAAAGATAATGTATAAGTGAAAGCTCTATGGTAGTTAAATCTCATTAAACTTTTCCTGAATTTATGTAAAATTGTCAGATTAGAAAACGTACACATTTAATGATGAGGTTGGCAAAGTCAATACTTCTGGTCTGAAATAATGTCTGGTTTCACCAGGACAGTCCTTTCTAGTCACAAGTTATTATTTTATGAGTGATTTCAAACTTCATGGCAAAAGTAGATTCTTTGGTTGGTTTTTTTAAAAATTTGATTAATGCACATTCAGGAATGTTATTGAACACAGAACCATAATATTTAATTGAAGCTGACTGGAGTATTTTTTCTTGTTTTAAAACAAGTTTAAATCAATGGGATTAAAAAAGTACCTCCAATTTCAAGAAAACCTCTTCCTTTTGAAGCAGTTTCAAAGGATTTGGAACAGAAAGGGAAGACAACTGGATTAACAGGGTAATCTGGACCTTTTTAATGATACAATATAAATGTATTTATCTCAGTTCAAGGGATTCAAGTGCCTGGCCATTTTGTGGCCCTTGTACACAGATGTATATGAGACAAGGCATTGTTCTTTCTTCTGTTTGGATCACTTTGTCATTTGTTTCAGTCAGTGCTGCTTAGATACAAATATCTTATTTTCAGTGTCTGCAATGACATCTATTTAAAACAGAGTTTATTTCTCTGCTTATATGTCCATTGCTATCACTATTTAGTGATTGCATCACTGTGTTGCAGTTGGGCTCTACTTTCAGTAACTCAAATTCTCATACAGATAACTAATTTCTCATCATGATAATCCTGTGGATTTCAGTGGCTCCCCCAATAGGTTTACAAACTTCTTAAACTCTAAATCTCAGTACCTACAGATATCTTGAAATTGATCAGTCAAAGATGAAAAATGCTTTCACTGGAAAGTTCGTGTCTGTGGGCAAAAATGTCTTCTCTTTTGTTTAAGAATGTTTTCATCCAAACCCCACCTTTTTATTTCTGTTTTTCTCTGATCTGAGTGTGCTTTAAATGCAGTAAGAAAGCTTTTGGCACACAAATCTATTTTGATAAAATTTCAAATTATGTCTTTTGTATCTTCTGTATATCAGTAAGTGTATAATTCCTGTTCAAAGAGGCTGCTTCAGGCCCTGACAGAATTACTGTAACTGACTTCAGTGGAACTTGTATCAGTACACAAAAAAATGGTGAATTATAGAAATGAAATGGAGTCCCCAAATGCCATAGATTTGTTACAAGACTCTTGGTCTGCAAAGTAGAGTGTAAATGACCAAAATATTCCAGTTGTGAGACAGAGAATACTTGATAAAAGAGCATCTGATCACAGCAAGAAGGACTTTGAAAGTCACCTTTGAGATTTGAATGGCCAATGTTGACCAGAAAACCTTGTACCTACCACTAATTCTTGGGCCCTTGGTGCTGTTTGCAAGACATTAGAAGTTCTCTGTGCCAAAACCCCACACTTCATAGTCGTAATTGTGGCCAGTTGCTAATCTTGATGTGCTCAAGGAATGGAGAATGTAACCTTTCAAGATCTGTGGTTCCTGCAGACCTGGGTCAGAGAAATTAAAGAAAAAAAGGAAGCTTGCATAACTAAACCAGTCTGTGGATCCATAAAAGGTTTAAGTATCTGGTTTAAAATAGATAAATGTTTCTAAAACTCTGGTGAAACTGACACTGTCAGTACAACATTCTTACCAGTTTTGATTAATTCAGTTTTAAATTGGAATAATTACTTCTATTGTTTTATTTATGAAGAAAAAAAACCCCAAATAACTGAGCTCACTAACTGATCCTTAAGGTATTGGTACTTTGACACATTTGGGAAAAAAATGTAAATATCATGAAAGCTGGTATTTTTCTATTATTTGTTGCTCATTGAATTGAAACTGGGAAAAACTGATATTAAAAATTGAAGCAAACCTGGTGACAATTGCATAGATGCATTTCACTTGGGCAATTCACTAAAAAATGTGCCTTAGAGTATAATTTTGGAAAGGGCTCATAAATTAGTAGAGGTGAAAAATTAAAAAATAAGAAAAGGAAAGAAGCTAGGCTCCATTACCCAGTACTCTAGCAGATTTATTGGGAAGTCACCCTTTCAGCTAGTGTTTTTATAACTTAAACAAATTACAAGTAAACATCATATTTGTATGTGACTTTCCATGAACGCAATGTTTCAAAGTGATTCATTATTTATTACACACTCTGTGGTATACAGGCTATCCATCCAGCTGTTAGAAGTAATGAGAACAAGAAAAAGGCCTTGTGTGCTTTAGCAGAAGATTGCAAACCTTGAGTAACTTTCAAACAATATAAAAGGAAGGGATTTACCTACAAAACTGATGAAACTTATATCAACAAATGAGAAGCTGTTCTGAAACTCAGTAGCCCCTCCTACTCGTCTCCTGACTATGACTTAGTGCTTCAATGGAGTGGCTTGTTATGTGTTGGCTTAACCAGTATATATGGTTATATATTGGCTTAATTAGTCTCTCCCTCTCTTCTTGGATCAAAAATATCAACACATGGGAAAAAGAAAAAGCCAAAGACATATACTTCTTTTTTATAATTAATTTTTCTTTTTTTTTCCTTGAACAGGTTTTTTGTAATTTATAGACTGGTTTTTTGCTTTTATTCCAAGAAATATAAAGCAGCATGAAGAATTATGTTAGTATTCATAATAGCATAATAATTACTAAATGGCTGGGTATTTTAAATTCTTATATGTATAATAGAAAAATTAGTACAGCTTAATTAAATTAATTTACACTGAAATTCTCTCACTGAAACTTACACCAAAATTTTACTGGCTTTCCAGTAAAACTATTATTTTTGCTGTTTTTTTGTTGTTCCGCCCTCCTCCCTCTTGCAGTGTAGGGAAGTCGGATCCAGGCAGGTGCCCGGGGGCATCAGCACCATGGACAGAAGCCGCGGTGACGGGCAGAGCTCAGCCGGCACCCGAGACCCATCCGCGGGGATGTCTAAAGCCTCCCAAAGGTCTGATTACCTGAAACACCTCTTAGCCTGCGGCAGATCCTGCCAGTGGTGTCATAGACCAGCTTCAGTCACCCCAATAACCCGTGTGTTGGGAGCAAGGAGGGAAAGATTACGGTGTGTGAAGGTCTTGTAAGTTCCAAGACCTTAGAAAACACTGCAATGAAAAATGGAGTAAATCTTGCTTTGCCAGCTAAATAAACTACTTTGATACTGTTAAATCTTTGATGTAAGGACTGTATTTTTATTTTTGTTTGTTTGTTTGCTTGTTTTTTTGGGTGGTTTTTTTTTTGTTTGTTTGCTTGCTTTTAATAATGTCAGTCACATTGCAGATACTCTTAGAACATGATAAGGGACCCATATTTGAAAATAATGGTCTAAGCAATATTAATTATGACACCCCTACTTGTTAAGCAGCCATCATTCAATTATTATGGATTAAATAGCTTCTAGTCAAATACACAGACTATTTTGTTCTCTTCCTCCCTTCCAGTAGAGAAAAACTGACACTGGAGAGTCTCGCTGTGAAGTGGGACTTCCATACAACAGATATGTGAAAGCATATCAGGTATGTAACACTGCATTTATTTAAAAAGCCCCCCAAAACCCACCAAAATCCTCTCAAAGATTTTAATTTCTCTCTATTCTGATCTAAGTCAGGAATGACTTAGAAAATAATTAAATTTTCCATTAAAATGCGAATTCAAAGCCTGTATCAAACCCAGGTACTGTGGTGGCAGTAGATAGTGTCTGTGGTTCAACTGTACCAACCTTAACAACAAAAAAGAAACCTTCTTACCTAACTTCAGACAAAAACATCAGAGACATCTTCATGTGACTTAGTCCAGGCCCCCTTTGTGGTCAGTTAGTGCGTGCTCACTTGAAGCGAAAGGTGCAGGTCACCTGAATCTTTGAAGACATTTACTAAGGACAAGGCAAACATTGGTCTTATTTTTTTTCTAGTGGTTAAGGAGGATCACTGGGATAACTGCTTCAGAAGTAGACTTATCCACTGCAGATGCCTGTTTTTATCCCAACAAAGCCCTCAAATGCTGACACTAAGTAGTGTGCAAGCAACTGGGCAAGTGCCAAGAATGTCTTTGGGAGGATTAAATATCCAGGGGTGGGGAGGCTGCTGGGAAGCTCCATGCAACTCGTCATTTGCCTGGAGGATATGCCATCAGATGATAGATAGTACCTGACTTGTTCAAATACTTCCACTCACACTGAAATACAACCAGATGACAAAAGTCCACAGATTAAACTTCCTCTGCATGCATTTTATATCTCAAATATAAGCCTGTGCCAAGAGTATTACATATGAGACCATAACTGATTTAGCTTCACATTCTTCTCACTGTCTTGGATGCTTGTTATACTTCTTTAGTTTATTTCGTTTTTCAACATCCCTTCCATTAAAATTTCAATGACAAAAAGTGAAATTACTCAAACAGATGCCGAAAGCCAAAAACATGTTTTAATTCAA
>VZRQ01009625.1:232497-278917 GCA_013397975.1 Machaerirhynchus nigripectus
CCCCCCCCTTTTTTTAAGGTATCTAATGTTGATACAGAGAAAAAGAGTGCCAAGGTGGAGATAAAGGTTGCATTACAGGATCAGATGATTAAAAGAAAGTATATAAAACTCCTCTTTTGTATTTGGGGTCTGCTTTGAATGAAACCTCTTCTTCCTATCAGTCCAATGAAAATCAAATGCAGAAGAAATTAATGCAGTATTGTCCTCTTGAGTCTGCAGGTAGCTGAAGCAACAGTTCTGCTTCAGTAAAAAAGGAAGGATTCTCTAAACTCAGCCAATGAGGTGGATGACTGATAACGGCTGGAGGTAAAGGCTGAAAATGTGCTACCCAGTTTTAGGCATCTGATAGATCTACTTGAGTCAAAAATTGAGTTTTCTCTACACTGCAGAGCCAAGGAAGAGGGATGTTTTCTTCTAGGCATGGACTGGAGTATATACTGAGATCTCTCTGTCTCCCTCACTTTGCTGGGAAATTTTGTATTATTAAGCTTTTTCTATAGGCACTTTCACTTACTGCCAAAGTTACATGGTATGAACTTCTTTTCAGCCTCTCTCTGCGCCCCTCCATCCAAAGTAGTGAATGAAAAATTATCCCAGTAGATTACAATGAGATGTTTATCCAAGAGTTTAAAGCTGTTTTCTGAACTCCTTGTATGCCAGAAAGGAGGCCATGCAAGTGCTACAGCTTTCAGCTTTTCTTCTCATTTATAGTGCCAGTGTGGTAGACAATTTAGTTATATCTACGGTGTGCTTGAAACTGGATAACTGTGGATAATAACAACACAAAGTACAAGAAATATTGATTTTTAAAATTTATTTCCTTTTTTTTTTTGCAAATTGAAAAAGCCAACTGTTCCACTTATCTATTCACAAATTTCACATTTAATACTGAAAAGTATTACTTCTTCATCATAAGGAACTTGTTGTGGCATTTCCAGTCTCCCAGAGAACCTACACAATCCTTGCAACAGAACTGAGACCCAGCAAGGGACATCAAGGATCAGGTCCTCTCCTCTCCTCTCCTCTCCTCTCCTCTCCTCTCCTCTCCATGTTATTTCCTCTCATTTCAGAGTATGGCATAGCTATAATAACAGCAAATAAGAAAAACCAATGGACACATTTTAGTTCTCTGCTTCTATATTGCTTCAGGGGAAATAGTTTGTGACAATCTCATTTTATGTCTAGACTGCATCATGTTCTTCAGTAGCTGGCCTATGCTGAGGGGCCATTCCCCCTCCTGCCTTGGTCCTACTCTATTTATTGCTAGCTCATTTGCACAGGGGGAAGAGTCACAGATCACGGAAATATTATTTTATGTGTCATGGCTTGTACCACTGGAAGTTGATTAGATGAAGCAAAATGGTATTGCACTGTCCTATACCAGTGTGCTAGGTAAGTGACAGATATATTAAGAAAAATAAAATTCAGCTGTTTATGGTTTTCCTAACTACTACCCACAGCACACTGTACTGTTCAGTTATCATTTACAATTTAGTGCCAGAGATAATTTGCAGACTAACATGTTACTACTCAGGGAACTGGATATTTATATTTGCTTAAGCCTGTGGGACTCACACGTTATGTGAGCCTGCCTGTTTCCTTGTGTCAGAGCAGATGCACTTTGCCATGGTGGGGCACAGCGAAGGGAAGGAATCCCTCCCCACACAGGCATACTTCCACTTTGGTTCTGGCTTTGCTCCCATATGCTGTTAGGCTAGAGCAAAAGCAGGCATAATATGCCTGGGGAGCTGGTGTCAGATATGTGCCAATCCCTTACCCATTTCTCAGTCGGTAGGAGGGGTAAACAGCAACCACTGCCCCCAGCACCCCAGCCTGTGGTATATGGAGGTGACACCAAAACATGAGTGTTGCCTGAGCAGGCACGTGATCTGGGCTGCAGTCCAGCACACACACCCTCACAGCTCAAGAGGATCCTTGCTAAAGTCTATTGCAAACAAATTTGGGTTTTCAGGAATAAGGTGGCAATACAATTGTAAATAATATTTTTTAAAGGGTCAAAGAAGTAGGAGTTGAATGATTTTTTTATACTTTTTGTAACTTTCTGTGCATTTTAATGGTAACTAATAAATTTTAATTTTTATATATATAAATAAATAACTAATTTTAATGGTAACTAATAAAAATATGGTTTTGCTTTATCTTTATTTATTATTTATTTATTTATTTTTTATTCCAAAGACAAACACAACCTTAGCATTTTCAGATTAAAATAAAGCTAGATTGTGGTAGTGAACCACTGAACTATGACCCCATGGGGAAAGAAAAAAGAAACGGATCTAACCATGAACACAACAATTTTTGGAAAAGAAAAAGACTTTTGGAAAGCAAAATCACTGTCAGCAGCTAAATTACTTTGTATGAATCAGATGCTGACTTTGGTTCTCTGTCCCTCCCCTCACAGTTTTTTCCCTTTTTCATCGCAAAGGGCTAAATGTAAAGAGTGTCTCATTGCTAAATGATCTGAGAAAGGCAGAAAAGGGGAAAGGACAAGATCATTTCACTGGTATAGATGAGCGGACAAAAACAATAACAAGGCAGTCAACTGAGCAAACAGAGGCTGTGGCAGTAACAAAAACGATCATCATTCTCAAAATTTGACACACAAATTAATTTGTAGAGGAGATATTAAACACGACATAATTCCTAACAAATAGGTTTGCTTATAGAAGGACTTTTATTCCTGCCTCTAAAATGCTAAAATACTAAACAAAATCAGTAATCTTTTTCCTCTGTGCAAGATTTGTAAACCTGATCAGATCCCCTTTCCCCCATTCAATTACAATTTAAGACTAGATCTCCCACTGTTATGAATTACCATGCTTCCAAGACATTCGTGGTACTTTGTTCATGTGCATTACTTGATATTTGGGTTCTTTGTAGGGATGGTGAAGACATGAAAATAAACCATGGAGCTGAAAACCTATTTCTGTTCAGTCTATGAACACAGCCTGGGAAATGCAAATTTTCCTGCAGGACATGAAGATATCAGGATACCCAGCACATAAGAAAACTTATAAAGATTGTAGTGTATTCTTATTTGTAAAGGAGTGTTTGCAAGAAGGCACTCCAAGATGCCATTTAAGGCCGTATTCCATTCTGGTTTAGCCTTTAGCTTCTGAATTGGAAGGAATTTCTCTTAACAAGAACAAGAACAACAACAAAATCTTCACATATACCTCTTCGATCTGGTTTGTTCAGAGGATATTTAATACACAGATCTGGTGAAATTAAAACCAGCTGATCACCTAATTCCTTTAGTGCAATCTGGCAACTGTATTGATTATGAAATCTTCAAAAGTGCCCTTGGCATACATAGGTTTAAAAATTTATAGTCATAGGACATTTAGGTTGGAAGGGACAATAGAGATCCTCTAGTTCCAACGCTCTTGCCATGGGTAGGGGCAACTTCCACTGGACCAGGTTTCTCAGTGCCCCATCCAACTTCATGTTGAACACTTCCAGCTTTTCTGCAACCTGGGCAACCTGTTCCAGTTTCTGCAACAGCTGTTCTGCAACAACCTGTTTCTGCAACAGCTTCTCTGGGCAACCTGTTCCAGTGCCTCACCACCCTCTGAGTAAAGAATTTCCTCCTAACATCTAATCTAAGCCTCTCTCCTATTATGATCCATCTCCTCTGGGTAATGCCATGTTTAAGAAGAAGGAGCTAATGAGAAATATTGCAGTGTAGATTTTAAAACAGTTTTGACAAGAAAGGATCACAAGTGCTGCTGAAAACTTGCTTTACATTAAAAAAATCACCTTGGACTCTGGAGCTTTTTAGTATCTTCTCCTTTCTAAAGACATTTTATTCTGAAAAGCGGAACACACTCCCATTAGCAATATGTTCAGTCAAGAGCATCTGGGGAAATATATTTGTTGTATTAAAAAACCCACGTAAATATTCCCACATTTGCTGTGTGGGATAACACATAGCAGCTGTGTTGTAAAACCTCATGCTTTGCAGAACACAGTCCATCAGAAGAGATGTGTTTCGGTTCATCTGAGAGAGAGATGACTATAAATCACCAGGTGGTAATAGGAGTTGTCAGGAAAAGCTCTGCTCAGCAGCACAGGCATGAAGGCACAGAGGAGAGTTTGGTGGGAGGGAAACTTCCCTGCTCACCTGTCACTCCTTCCCTGTATCCCTGCAGCCATATGCTCCCAATTTTAATTTCCTGTCCCAGACAAGACAGCTTTCCTGTGTCTTCCTTTAATCTGCCTTAAATGCCTTTGCCTCATTTAACCCACCTTTGCCTCAAACAGAAGAGCTCCCCATCTCTTTCTTACCAACCATTTCCCTAAGCAGGCTGCCGAGATACTTTATTTACTGGCACCCTGTTTGAGGGCTGCCTGTCTATTAATAGGTGTGATCTCATATCCCCGAAAATCCTTGCTGCTTTTCTGTTGGGGACATGCAATGCTCATCATGGGTGAGAATTAAAGTCTTAGTATTATAAAATGAGTCCCTAATGGAGGTTCAGACCTCAGAGACTGTGAGAAGCACAAGCGGTTAGTGTGTGACACTGGATCTGATTGTGTATCTGTTTTGTATTAATGGAGGTGGGAAGCTGCTAAGAGAGTTGTGATTATTTCCCAGCTCAGCAAATGTAGGTACCTGGGATAATTCAGCTGCTCTGAAAATTCCCCAAATTGCTGGATAATTAAGTTTTCTTGCAGATATCTGGTGATTTATTCAGCTTTTATTTGGTATAGAAAGACAAAGTTGCTTTAAAATATTTTTTTCCTCCAGGTAGAAGCCTAGAATCACAGAATTATTTGGGTTGGAAGGGACTGTAAAAATCATCTAGTTCTAACTCCTCTGCCATGGGCAATGACAACTTTCACTAAAACAGGTTGCTCTTAGCCCCATCCAACCTGGCCTTGTCTATCTAGTAAGTTCAATGGCATTTTGCCTTTCAGAATGTTTCATTTGCTCGTTTCTTAGAAAAGTTTGTTTCGAAAAAAATATTCTGATGTCCAGTCTGTCTGGTATTCTATCTGAGACAAAGAGCCAAATTTTGGCCCAAGAATCCTGATGTTGTAGTGTTTTTAAGATAGAGCTTTGAGGTTTGGCATTTTAAAAGTGTCAGTCTCCTGCAGTAACAGTACTAAGATTCATTTGGTGTCTGATTTGAGGTACTGAAATTTAATTAAAACAGAGGAGGGAAAAAAGGATTGTACTGTCATAATTACTTTTATTTCTGTCCATTATATTTAAGAATATTTTTGAGTTTCAGGCATACTTTTGGGAGGTTATACTCTGGTTGTGAAATACTGTATTTCCATACAATCTCTGAGATTATTCCTTTGGATTTGCCACAAACACTTGCAGGCAAGGTCCTGCATGGTGCAGCAATGAGGTACTAGAGACACTGGAAGTAAATAAATGCAACAGGATATGGTATCACAAATCCTTTCATCCTGCTTCTTGCTTGCATTCTGGACCCAAAGAAGATTTCTGTGAGTCTGTCAAGTTGCAGGGGGTTTTGTATGCTCTGTTACTTGGAAGTGGCATTGCAGGATGATGTCTGCAGAGATCATCTGTGCATCTACAGTGTTGAGCCTAGCATCAGGGTGGGTCCCTTGCTGAGGAGCACAAGGCAAAGCTGCATGTCTGCATCTCAAACTCCTCTAGGAGCAGAAAAAGAAAGAAGCAGTTTAAAAGTACTGTGATTCCAAAGCTTTCATGTGAGAAGAGCCACTTGAGACTGGTAAAGATTGCAGCCAAGTGTATGATACTCGCTGGAGTGTGAAAAGCCTGGAATTAGAGAAGATAATTAGTCACCAAGCAGCACCCACAGCTAAGGGAAGGTTCCTTCTGTGCCTTGCCGTGATGACCTCCAACAGAGTCAGGGGGGAAACAAAATTCTCACCTGCTGCCCTCAACATTTGGTGGAAAGAATGCTTCCTTTCCCCAGGTGGGTGAAAGGGGCAATGATGGGAACTTCACTCTTTAGTTCTCTTACCAGACATCAGAGATACACTGACATGGCTTCTATCCCTTGGATCATTCAAGGAGAGCAAAGAGAAGAGAACTATTATTTTCACTTCTTCCTCAGGCCTTTTATTTAGAAGTAGACTGTGAAAAATAGAACCAGGTTTTTAAGCTCTTTATCCCATCTGGTCTTGGGATAACAAGATTATACAGACATGAAGTATTGTATCTTTCTTGAGGGAAAGACAGAGGATACTCTTGGAAAAACCAAGACTGCAGTATAGAAAGATTGTAGGGTTTTTCTCATAGACAACCCTTGCTGCAATTTTACTATGGTCATTTTTAAATAGAGAGTGCTCAACAATTTGGTGACCTCTTTTGTATAGTGTTATGAAGCTTAGAATATGGTTAGCATTCTGGGTTGTGTACCCAACCTAGTTAGTGAAGGGAAGCTAATCTAGACTAGATTGCAGGCATCTTTCTATTAATCTGCATTGAAGAAAGCAGAAGTGTCTGGTGAGTCTGATGACCTCAACAGGTCAGCCCCCAAGGTCATCAGCACAATTCTTTTGCATATTCAGTGTTAGGCACTGGGCAGGGATCAGGGCAGCAACATCCAGTAAAAGAACAACCAGACTGTCCACACCTGAAAGTTTACAGTCTGAAGAGGTTACCGTTTCCCTCAGATCCATATTTCCTTCTCTAGTCCTCATTGTATTAGATGTGCTTCCAAGCTGGAAAACACTGATGTCTCATGGAGCTGCAGCCCAGCTATGCTTGAGAATCCTGAATGTTGCTGCAGGTCTGGACCTGCTCAGGTGTCCACTTCTGGGAGTGGGTGTTCTCTGGAATGACCACAACAGGCATGAACTCTTTTTCCGAGGAATATTTTTCTCTAGCACGTGGAATAAAATCTTCATTTGGTAATTAACGTGTGCAAACACATCACAGAAAATAGATCAACTTCCTCTCAGGTTTGCACAAAAACCATCAACACTGTTAGTGTTAGTGTTTAGTTAGTTAGTGTTTCTGCAGTTGCTGTGAAGGTGCCCAGACCACTTGGCTGTTGTTCACAAGTGTCTCTGGATTTACTCATTACAAACCTAGCGTTTTGCTGCCTCCACGGATAATGGTTTTGGATCTCACCAGATATGTTCCATATTTACAGGTGGAAAGGGAAAAAGAACAGAGCAACACTATTTATTTTGTACCCTGCCTCCATACTTTATCGGAGAAAACAACTATTTACAACAAAATAAGCTAGTGAAAAACCAAATGACAATAAAGAAAAAATTGTTTTTCTTCCAATTCACAATTCAGTCCTAATGTAGGGAGAAAGTATTGACATGTTGTAGCATTGTGTAGCTACTATGGATAAGCTGAGGCTTTTAGTTTAAATCTTCACTGATCTCAGAGCAAAACTATATCCAGACCTGGCTATTAAAGATGGGCATTTTCTTCCAGTTCAGGTTAGACATTCATGCATTCTAATAATCAAGGACTTTGTGCATATCTCAGGAGGGGGAGTGGATTTGCTATTAGCTATTCTACTGCTATTGCTCATTGATGTATGCTGCTTCATTTGTAGATGTACGACAGCTTTATCTCAGTTTCACTTGCGGATAAGCTGCCTCTCAATTATCTTGTGGTAAACACAAAGACCACAGAGCTGATGTGTTACAAATCAATGTATTACCTTATGCAGTGGTATCTTTTTCTTGTGCTCCTAACCAAAATTATGTTCCTGCCATCTGTCATGTGTGGCTTCCCCTTTCCCTGACAAGGGACTTCACCTTCAGCAGAGACACCATTTTTTAATGACACATTCTAAGGATATATATTTTCTTTTGTAATAATGAACTTTGCTTTTTGTGCATTTACATGGTGCATCTCCCTTTGGAGTTGAGATGATTTATACATTGCCATAAAAGGCAGGGACTCTGGATCTGTTCTTTCTGTAGCAGAGCCAGCATCAGAGCAGCACTGATGTTGCTACTTGTGCTAGGTTTGTTAAGTGAACAAATACAAATGTTCTGTTTCTGGAACTGATGCTGCCAGTTAGAGACATTCTACAAGTTGAAAACTCACAGAAATGCAAAAAAGAAAAAAATAGTGGGAATTTAGGTGCAGCCATTTTTCAGTCAGAAGGCATTAGAGATTGGAAGAAAAGAATCTTAGCTGTAACCCTTTTGTCACCAAATGATGAATGCACAGAATTATTCTTTTGGATTTCAAAGTCTGAAAAAAATTTTGGGAAATATGTTGTTTTAGAAGAAAAATAAATACCTTATAGCAAGTTATAAACAATAGCCTATTACAATAAAACATGAAGTAATTTGCAGTGATAAAGTAGAAGAAAAAATGAAAGAACTAATGATTTAAGGAGAAAATGAGAATTTTGATATAAGACTATGTAAAGCATAATACTATATGATGTGTGTTTAATGTAGTTGTGAAGGCAATGTCTCTTTTAATATCTGAGAATAAATTGTTAGCTCATGAAGAGTAATGAATAATGAAGCAAAAATTCCAGAAGAGCTTAAAACTTACATCTCTCATTCTTTGCATTATGTATTCTTCTGAGGCAGGCTGGGAAATAAGAGACCTGTTTCAGAGAAGAAATTTAAACATAAAAAGAGGAGTAAGAGCATTAAACAGTGAAACCCTTAGGAGCGATAGAGCATCACAGAAAGGAAACTGGGGAGTAGTTGCAAGTGTTTTTTGAGGAGGGAGTGATGCTGAAGTTGGAAACATGAAGCTAATCCATCTGGAGAAAAAATAAGCTGACACACATGTATGAAATGGGAAGGAAAAATCTCTGGACCAGTACTGCTGAAAGCAAAGAGGATGTAGATGCATTTGTAATGCAATGCCACTTAGAAAGCAAAGGCTGGCAGGGCACACAGCTGGGTGGAGGGGAGAGGGGAGATATGAGGACATAGATCATGTGCTAAGAAGCAGAAGCATCCTTTGTACATGATGCTTCTGCTCCAGGCCTTGCTGGTTACACCTGGTTAGAATGACTCCAGAGGTAAGTGGGACTGATTAGTCATAAATGTTTTAAAACAAGAAAAATAATTCACTTTGACTAAAACCAGAACTCAACAGAAGTATCAGGTAGCAATTAATTGACAGGTGAAATCAGCAGTGGAAAGAGCTGATTATTATTTTAAATTAACCAAACAAATATTTTTCTAGGGATGAGCAGAATAAATATTCTCATAATGTGATGTGTTTGAAGGGAGAAAAGTAAGTAAATCCCTGTGTGGGACATGGAAAAAGGGAAAAAAAAGTAATAATAAAGAAACTGGATTGAAAAACCAGTTGTTTAAAGCTCTGCTTAAATAAGAATCTCTGTGTGAAACGTATTGAATTCTCAGGCTTTAAAAGCTAAAGCACTAATTGGTGTCCTAGAACTCTTTGACCAGATACTGCTTTGAGTCTCTTCCTTATAGCTAATTTAAACCCACCCTCTTTAAGTTTAAAACCATTGCCCCTTTCCCTGTAAAAAGTACCTCTCCAGGTTTCTTGTAAACCCCTTTAGGGAGGAAAACTAACACACATTTGTCAGAAAAGCTTAATGGCATGTTCTAGTTTCACAGTATTTCAGAGCTGCATTCGTGGTCAGGCAATGAAATCTAGCCCCAAGGAAACAACTTTATCTCCCCTTTTTTGGAAAGGTCCTATAGACAGTGACAGTGGGATTAGAGATGAGGAGGGCGAGCAGGCCTGCCGCACCGGCAAAGCCAAGCTGGCAAAAGGATAGGGGCTGCCTTTTAATTTCAAGTGAAGCTGTAAGAGAAAAAGAAGTAGGAGGGTTCCACCTGCCGGCCAGACGATGAAACCACTTACTTCTGGAAAAGGCATGGGGAAGGTTTCCATCTGTGATTCTGTGTATTTGCCTGTGCGAGGCAGAGGGAGGCCAGCAGCACAGGTCTGACTGTTTTGCTGCCCATACCCATCAGCAATCACAGCTGCATGCAAAGGCGATTTCATCAGCGTCATGTTTTCTCTTGCAATGATTTTCTCTCGAGGTTAAGTAGATTAGTATCAGAGGTCCCAAAATTTCCTAATTAGCTACAAAACTAAAAGCAATCAGCTCAGGTCTATTTACATGCAAACCCCACTGTCCTGTCTATTCTACTGGTGGTTGCTAAAATAAATAATATAGCTCTTACGGAGTAATTTTCCTTGTGACTAATAGGGGCTGAGAGTTGCAGGTCATGATGCTCATTACCTAATAGGAGGATTGTTTCTTGTGAGTCAGGGCTAACCTGATGCCCCAGAAAGGAGAGATGAGACACAGTGTTTATTAGTCAAGTGTCACAAGCCCCAGAAACTTGTCACTTTTAGAAGCTGAAATTTGAAACTCAGGAAATGAATTACTGATTTTCTGTCACCTTTCAAGCACTACCCAAGGTACCAATAAGCTGGTTGAATTTTCTTCAGGTCCCACCTCATTTGACTCATGACCTTGTCAACTGACACATTTTAGAAATCCAAGGAGCAACATTTTGCATCTTTGTGATTTTTATTTCAAGTTGTCTTTAGACATCCTGGGGCAGGTACTGTTTTGAGCTGCTTCAAGCGCTACTGCAACCACCTGCAGGAATTTCCCTCAGGCTGGGCTTCTGGAAGAAAGAGGAGCCAAGGATTTACCTACATAAAACCTTATATGCATATGATGTGAACATAATATATGTAATGTAGTATTGCAGTTAGTAACATTGTTTCCATTGATTTTTCACACAGTTTTTTGTCACCTGTGGCATACTGATAGAATGTAAGGTAGAATACATCTGAAACCTTTGTACAGACTGCGAGAAAGCAATTGATTTCCTTCTTCTCCCTAAAATGTACGTTCTCACAGTACACTCTGCAGCAGAGCAAACCAGTAACACCAGTTAGTGAGCATGTTTTGAAAAAAAATCTAGTGCATGTCAGGAATACATAAAGAAGAGACAGACAGTAAAAGAAAAAAAGAAAAACTTTGCTAGTGTAGGCAGTTGAGTCTTATGCTTCTATAATCCCGTAACAGTACCAGGAGAAAAAGCCAGAGATGTGTGGAATGCAAATCTCCAGAAGTTAAGGATGTTTGCAGTTATAGTGTGTAAACAGTATCTAATTTTGTGGGGGAATTGATTAGAAGCACCACTCGTCCTTGAAAGAGCCAGATAATACATTTTAGAATCAATCTGTAGCTGGATAAATGCACAATTGAAAAGGCTCAACAAATCCCCAGGATTAAATGGATTCTTGTTACAGGTTAACCATGATGTAACAGCAGCATTAGTCTTCTCTCATTACCCTCCTGGGACTCACTTTCTCTCCTTCTATATGTTAATCGCATATTTGATGGGAGAGAGAGATACCACCTTGTAGAACTGGTTAAGTGTTCCCTCTTGATTTCAAATTATTGTCTTAGAAAAATACTGCCCTTCTGTAGGACGTAAAGATAAAAACAGATTTCCCCTATGTAGGCCTGTTGAAATGTGGCTGACGAGCATGCTCCTTAGAGTGAACAAATGGCAGCTCTGTGTGTGAAGGAAGGACCAGTCCAAAATTTTGTACCTCGTAGCACCTGGGGAGTTTGCAAGTTGGCTTCTTCCTTTCCTGCTTCAGCAGGAACAATCCACTGAATGTGAGAAGTCAGATTCTGCTTTTGTCCTTGCTGGCAGAAATAAATATGGGCCTCAAGATTCTAATGAGTGCAGTATGGAAAATGTCTCATGTGCTGTACTTGATGGTCAGGTATGAAACTTTAAATTAATTTTAAGGTAATCTTGGCTTTCAACCAGCAGGACCACACTAATCTGTTTTAGGGTGCTACATAGCCATGTGCATATACTGCCTGCATTTCAAAGAGAAGGCATATGACACATAACATGAATCACTATTTTTGACATGCTGTTGCACTGTAAGATCATGTCAGGAGGATGTAAATAATTGCATTGGCTGCTGGTCTCCATACTGCAACTTTCTATAACACAAAATGGATTGTGATGCAGCTGACAGAGAGACCAGATCCAAACATCCTCCAACATACTCTTCTAAGTAGAAGAATCATATCCCAATTACTAGTCAGATTTAACACAGGAATAACAACGGCTGCCTAGATGCTGTCATCAAAATTTATTATTTCATTAATCTTGCTTACATTTTGTTAGTAGAAATAATTATGGATTAATTTTTTTTAAACACCTGGAGCTTTGCAATCATCGGGAAAGGCTTAGTCACCCCTCCTTCTGTGAGCTGAAAGAAAAGAATATGAGAAGAACAACAGAGCAAAATCCATACACAAAATTTTGTGTGCTGTGCAGATCTTGTGCTTGGTTTTAGTTTGGATTTTTTTGTTTGTTTGGTTTTCGGAGGAAGTATATGGCAGTATGGGAAATAAGTCTAAAGAATAAAAGAAAACCAGCTGTGGTTGGTGGATGAATGCCTGAAGATGCAGCAAAATGAGACATGAGGCAGCAGCAGCCGCCCTTCCCAGGCACTGCTGCTTCGCTAGAGGGAGATAGAGCAGCAGCTTAGAGTTTTGTTCATCTGATTTTAGCCCCTGGAAAGGCTTTTTCTGTGAGAAGGCTTCTTGTTAATTTGCCTTCCAAATCCTCCCTTTCCCTTTCGCAAGCGCCCAAGGCTGATAAAAGAGACCCAGCAAAGGCTCTTGCAGAAACGTTTGAGATTCAAAATATACAAAGTGCAGTGCCACTACATATAGTATATGGATCTTTGTAGTATGCTGGCATCAGGCCATATTCTAGGATAATTTCTCCCTTATTCCTGCTAGGGAATGGATGACTGGGCATTTGTACTGTGCTTGTGAAAGGAGAAAGTTTCTCTTCAGGCCAGGCAGGGAGCTGGCATCTGCAGTTTGCCTTTCTTTGTGTTGTTTTGCCAATGCCATCAATCTACACCCCCCTTGAAAGGAGCGAAAGGCAATCTGAGAATAGCAGAGTAGCTATCTTAAATCAAAATAAACCCACAATGACAGATCAAGCTTGCAACACAGACCCCACTTGTTCCAGCCCCAGGGTAGCAATCACCTCCTTAGGCTGCCCTGTCCAAAGCGGCCCGGGCAAAGAAAAGCACACGGATTTGTGAAAGGGGGTCCTGGTTTCTGAAAAACACCTCTGAAATCGTGGAGGTGCCCAGTACAGATGGCCAAGACAAGTCATAGAATATGCTGAGAATAGAATATGCTGAGCATAGAATATGCTGAATTGGAAGAAACCTACAAGGATCATCAAATCCAGTTTCTGGCCCTGCACTGGACACTCCAAGAGTACCATCATGTACCTGAGAGCACTGTCCAAAATGTTTCTTGAACTGTCAGTCTTGGTGCTGTGACCACTTCCCTTTGGAGCCTGTTCCAGTGCCCAACCATGCTCTGCATGAAAAACCTTTTTCTAATATTCACCCTAAACCTTCCCTGACACAGCTTCATGTCATTCCCTCAGGTCCTGTCGCTGGTCACCACAGAGGAGAGATCAGTGCCTGCCCTTCTGCTTCCCCTTGTGAGGAAGCTGTAACTACAGTGAAGCCTCCCCTCAGTCTCCTCCAAGCTGAACAAGCCAAGCGACCTCAGGCGCTACTCACATGGCTTCCCCTCAAGACCCTTCAGCATTTTGTGTGCCTCCTTTGGGTGCTCTCTAATAGCTTTATATCTTTCCTGAATTGGACACCCAAAACTGCGCACAGGACTCGGGGTGAGGCTGCCCCAGTCCAGAGCAGAGAGGGACAGTCGCTTCCCTTGACCCACTGGTGAAGCCATGCCTGATGCACCCCAGGACACATTTGGCCCCTTTGAGTGTTGAGATGGAAAGTCTATTCCACTGTGCATGGACCCTGCTGGAGAGTACTGTGGGCAAGTCTGGGCCTTTCAAAGGAAAGAGGAATAGTCTTGGGATGTACCTGTGGAAAAGGGGTCAGGTGAGGGGGAAGTAAGGGAGGAGAAGGGAAAAATGAGGGGGTGCAGAGTTCTCTTTGAGGGAGGGGGGAAATGAAGTGTTAGAACTGACCTACAAGGAAAATAAGCAGTCAGGTGTGATATTGCAGCCAGGATCAGCAAGAGATTTCTTTTTTCTTTTTTTCTTTATTTTTAAATTACAGAACAATCAGTATTTCATTCCATTTCAAAATGGAAAATTGTTCTGTTTTCATTAAAAATGTACGTTCCATAAAATATAGATCAGCAGCAGGCCCCTCTAGTGAACACTGAGTTACAGTCCTCCCAATTTGAACTAAATTATTTGTGTTGGTTTTACGAGCTGAAATGCAAAGTCCTGTGCTCCAGTGCTTCTTTCCAATGATTTTAAGCAATTTTGTTATAGTATTTGCAGCTTTTTAATGTCTGAACAAAGCAATACATTCAGGAATCATGAGAGGAAAAAAGGAAAGGAAACCAGAAGAACACTACTTACAATGGAAAATAATAATAAAAAAGTTTCAAAGCACTCCTGTGTAGGGGAATGTGGAGAGGGAAGCAGGACCGAGTAATGGAACCTCAGCATATAATGTCTTCAAAATTTAAGTACTTCATATTGAATAATTTGACTTGAATCTGAATCTACAGTTAAAATCACAAGTCAGCTCTGGAACATGAAGGGCCTCGCTCCTTGAACAATGCAGAAAATTTTGCCTAAGGATTGCCTTTTCAAACCCAGTTTCAGTTCAGCACAATCTTGTATCGAAACTCAACTAATCACATGTGACATCCATCGTTAGTTGCAGCTATGGAGGAACATCAAAAGAGCATGTGGAAATGAATATTTTACCACTAAACAACGGAATCAAGCCCAACTTTGCCTTCATTTCAGATTTGAAATTAAAACACTTTTCCTGTATATTTGCTCAAAACCAAAACCAATAAAGCTCTTGGGCTGTCCTGAGTTGAAAAAAGAGAGTTGGAGAGGGGTTTTTTACAAGGGTGTGTAATGGTAGGACATAGTGGAATGGCTTTAAACTGAAGGAGGACTGGTTTAGATTAGATATTAGGAAGAAATTATTTACTGTGAGGGTGGTGTGACACTGGAAGAGGTTGCCCAGAGAAGCTGTAGATGCTCTATCCCTGGAAGTGTTCAAGGCCAGGTTGGATGGAATTCTGAGCAATTTGGTCTAGTGAAAGCTGTCCCTGCCCATGGCAGGGGAGTTTGAACTAAATGACCTTCAAGGTCCTTTGCAACCCAAACCACTCTATGATTCTATGACTCCTTAGAAGTTATGCATGATACTTGCCATAGTGAAAGACTAATTTGTACAGATTTTTCAGAGTATTACCCCACAATGTCCTTTAACATCTATCAACTTATTTTATTTGAGATGTCTTGAAAATTACCTCATTCTTCTGGGTACTGCATTGCTACATGCTCTATGGGTTCCTTCTACACATATTCATAAATATTGTCGTGCAAATATATATATTACATAGAATTATTCTGATGTAAATGCATTTACTCCTAAGGCCTGAGCTGTGTCCTGCTGAACATCCCTTCTTTAGCTGAAAATTGTTGAAATGACTTTGAACTTGAAGAGCTGGTCACCAGTGCCTGATGCAGCTCCCTCTGAAGTCACTGTGGGTGACTCTATTAATTTCAGGGAGAGATAGTTTTGCTCTTCAAAGTAAATTTTGCTGACAGATCCCTGTGATTAAGAACAGAAAAACTTCTTTGAGGCTCTTCACACTGAATGTCACAGGTATCTAAGAAGAAACCTGTTTAATAATTTTGTTGTAAATTGTAAGTCAAATAATTATTATGTGGCCTCCAACACAGTTAAACCTTTTTTTTCCAAAATGTGAGCCATTGACTCTGTGATCATTACAGTTTTATAAACATGATACTCTTATACCACTTTTTGTACAGTTTTTTTTAAACAATAAACTTTTAATAGGCAAAGTTTCCAGTCTGTCAACAAGACTAATTATGGTTTAAATTTTGTCCCATTCACAGAGACATATAAATTCTCTTTTTCAATATAACACCTTTTACATAGGATTCCTAATTGTTGCTGTGCAGACTTCTGTTGCTGTCTCTTTGAAATGCCTCTCATTCACACATTTAATCTCTTTTTCAATGTTTTAACACTTGGCTGTGTATACATTCACAGCTGTGAAAAATTTCACCTCTAAGTCTCAGAGCCTTTTTTCCCTCCAGTGTTTTGTAGAAGGCTATACGGTTGTCCTTAATTTGAAGGAGTGTAGAAGAAGGAACTTAGGGAATCCAGATATTTACCCATATTCCTGCAATCCAGAGCAGGCACCTAGGTGATTTCAGCTGTGAGGTATTCCAAGAGAAGACACAGAGACAGAAATTCCAAGCGTTTGCTCCCTGCCAGCACATTGAAATTTACTAGGACTGAAGAGGTTGGTATTTCTGAAGATGGGGAAGGGAACATTTTACAATTTTTCCTACTTTTCTACTGGGAAAAACGACCCACTGCACACCAGCAGCATGTGCAGGGATGAGACACAGGACAAAGAGTTTGTAATGGGCAGTCTATGAATCCTCTTCCTGTGATGGCTGGGAAGATATGTAATTGGTATATCACTGTGACAGAAAATTCTCCTTACTCTCTGTAAGCATTTATAAGGGGTAGCAAGCCCAGTAAGAGCAGCCACAGGCCTTTTGCTGACTCTGCCTTACCCTGCCAGGCCCCTGCCCTGTCCTGCCAGGCTTGTCACCATCTGGGTGGGGGAGTCTGCTGTGTGAAACAGAGCCTGGCACCAGGAGTCCTTGTGTCTGATGTGGGGTTTAACTGTGGAATAACAGCTAAGGACTTGAAAGTCGGGGCCCAGGTTGTACATGGAGGGCGCACAGCTACGAACAGCTCCATGACAGACAGTTATTGGCTGTTGGAGAAGGGCAGCTTGAGGGCTGAGAAGAAATTGCTGTACATCAAAGTATGTAAATATAACGAAGAAGAGAAGCAATGGCAAGGCATGGAAACATCCAGGCTGATCAGCCAGGTGCCATCTCTGCCACAGCCTGGAAAAACAAAACCCTTCAGTGTCACCCTGTGCTTTGCCTGGTGTGAAGACCTAACCATCCAGAAATACAAGCGTCTTGCAAAAGCCCCAGATCCTGTATTTGGGGAGAAGAGTGGGATCACCATCTGCTCTTTGTGTAGGTCACTGAACTCGGCAGGAACCACCTGCTACAGAGCAAGTAGGTGGAGAGGTTTGAGGTTCTGCCCAAATTATATATATATAGGATTAACATAAAATAATTACAGATCTAGAGGTAGACTCAGGACTTTGCTATGGCTGCCTAAGCCCTTATATGAGACTACCTGGTAGGTGCGTAACAATCTATTCAAATTAAATTCCCTATTTATAATACCCATACAAATTGTCCCATCAAGATTTTAGTGGTAGAAAATTGAGACTGAGGTATGAACAAATTTGGAAAAAGTGAAATTTATGATTGAAAAGCAATTGGGTAAAAGAAAATGGAGGAGAGAACAGCTGTGATCAAAAGATCTAAACAGATTTTTAGACAGACAACTGAGTGCAGTATATGCTACTATTCTATGTATGTTGACCTATATGCTTAAGTATATGCATGTATACTTAAAATCCCTTCAAGTTATAAACACTTGATAGAATGGATGTGGATATTCTGTGGAAAAAATTAAATGTAGGGCGGGAACCTGGGGCATGCAAAACAGATCCAGGCTAAATAGTCTGAAATCCAGATGTTGAAGGGTCAGGTCCTAGCACATGCCTCCCACAGTGTTGGCCCAAGACTTCACACCTTTCATTGTTTGCTACTTCGGAAGGAAATCAAGCTGGAATATTATGGGCAGAGGAATCTAGTGATCTACTTAATACCAGAACAGAACAGCTGTGCCCTTTGGTTCAGAGCCTGTCCAGTCTAAGGGCTTAGGGAGAGCTATATTCATCTATATACACATTTATACCCTCAGTTTATTGGGCTCAGTTTTAAGGTGCTTGTCCAAAGAGATGGAGACAGGTCTATACGATGGTTCAGAATTAACCCACACTCTACACCCATCTCCTGCACATCCTTTAACTGCCTCCTGGTTTTGGTGAATAATTTTACCAAACTTTTGGCCTGTCCCAATGCCAACATTTACACAGCACTGACATCCTCCAGTAATTGAACCATATCCCTCTCGGTGAAGTAAAACATCGGGGCTGTTGGTATAAGAAGGATAAAAATAAGTTGCCCCTGCTGTGAATCCTGGAAGAAGCATCTGCAGTAGCAGATACCCTGACAGTGAAGATGTTTGGAAAATCAAAGGTGCACGGGCCAAGATGCACAGCAGCACCTTTAGCAAATAAGTGTGTGCTGAAGTCAATGGGAGCAGCAGGAGAGCAGCACCTCCAGGAAAAAAAAAAAGGAATTGCTCCATATGTTTTGAATTGGAGGCCAGTACACAAAAGAGTGGAGTGTGAATCTTCCTAATGCTTAAAGAATACAGAAAGAGGGGTGCTTACTAATTATCTTTTAAATTGGCTAATATGTCACCTGATGAGTATGTGCCTCTGCTGGGCCATCTGGGAGTTTAGTAGCTGCATGAGGCATCAGGTTACATTACAAAACACGAAGGAATTCATTATCTGGGGCAATTGTCTTTCAGCCATCAAGCTATACTCCTTACTTGAAGCCAATAAGTTTACTTTCCCATGAAACCTACTCTGTATTCATTCCCTAAAATAAGTACTAATTAGCTATAGATAACAGTCAAATAAACCACTTTAATTGGGAAACAGAAATTGGCAGTTAAATGTAAAAGTGTGTATGTAAATATGCTGATTATCTTCAGAGTTTGATAAAACATCTGTTTTCTCTGCAGAATGCAGGTATTTCTTCCCACATCATGAGAACACTGCTATTATCTCAGTGTCTTAATTATATAAATTAAAAAGAAGTCCAAAATAATAAACCTGACCCCTTTTTTTTCTATCTAAGAGATGCTGGCCTGCACTTAATATGCTCCTTTAAGTACCCATAGTTAAAAGGTTAAAAACACTGTATCCTTCCATTCCTTCTTCATGCTGTGAATGAATAGTAAAGATTTTCAAAGAACAAATTAAAAAGGGTGAGAAACATTGACAGGAGTTTAATGAAAGTCTTCATACTTAGTTTCTTGTTTTGATCTTTATATTGTACCTTATGCATTTCAAATACCGACGTACTAGTTCAAACAGAGATTTGTGATTCACACTGAGTTGCGAATTTCAGAATTATTCAAACAAAAATGGTAAATAATTTTGTGTCAAATTCTTCAGGCCAATATATATGTCCTTCTGTGATGTCCCAGTTCTGGAATCATTCTCTAATAGAAAAGCATTGTATCAGTACATTTTCAACCTTCACTCTCCAATCTTACAAGGTCATTCACTGGAAAGCAGCAAGGTCAGAGAGCAATTATTCTCTCTAGACACCTTGGTTTTATTAGCATGAGTGTGGTTATTACTGAAATGCTCACCTGCATTCTGTAACAGAATTAACATATTACTGGAGATTACATCTACTTGGACTGATCTTAATCTCATGTGGAGACTGATTTTTGAGGTCCTTGAGCATGCCGTAAATTTTAATTTGCCCAGAATTGTCACAGCTAAACAGGTTTGCAGGATTGAAACTGTTCACAAAGCTAGTGGTCCTGAATTTTTGTGAAAGCTCCATGGGATCAGCACAGAGTCTCTAGGTTTCCTGATGGGAAAAAAAGCTTATTGTATTGTTCAACATATGAATTTTGTTTAATTGTTTATTTTGAAAGGGGAAATCCAAAGCAAATAGTGAGGCAAATGATGCAAAATCATGACTGAAGTGTTACCTTAAAACCATGCTAAAAATTTGTTTGGAAAAATACCATGGGATATGGCTCTGGAGAGAAGAGAGATCCAGGAGATCTGACTGATTTTCAAGAACCACTTCCTCAGTTTCCAAGCATGTTCCCTCTGGACACAAAAGAAGTCAGGTAATGGTGGCAAGAGGCCTGCTAGATGAACAAGGAGATCCTGATGGAACTTGGACATAAACCCAAAATGTACAGAAAGTGGAAGCAGGGACAAAAAAACCCAGGAGAGATATAAAGCCACTGTCTAAATGGGATGCGGGCTTTCCCTAGTTATATCAGCTCTGAGCTGGCCATGAGCCCAAACACTGACAAGGTGGAACGTTCCAAGTGTCCTTGGGTTGAGGTTTGGAAAGCCAAAGCCCATCTGAGGCTGAACACTGCTGTGAAAAGCAACAAAAAGAGCTCCTACAAGCACACCATGTATCAGGTTATAGTCAGAGATTTTTATTTTTGCATATTACTAATACAAGGAAATGGTCAGTTATCATTAAGGAAAAAAGAAACACTTGTCCTTCCTCTTCTCTCCCTTTATTTCCTCTCTTTAGCTTCTTTCCTTTTTATGCTTAACAGCCAAGGCACATGCCTGATTTGGAGGTACATACATTTGTACCAGCTTTCTCAAAGGCAAAGAAGGCAGCAGACTTTAACCCAGTCTTCCCCCATTCTGCAGTGCCACCTGCCAGCAGAAGCCATTGTATGGCAGAGCCAGGGGGGGAAAGGGCCTTTCCATCAATTCTGTGTGCAAATGTGAGCAGGTGGCAAGGCCTTTTGAACACCTAAAATTGATTGCATGGTTCTTAAAGACCTCTGCATGTAGGTCACTATAAACTTGTGCCTTAGGTCAGAGGGCCAAATACGCGTGCTCTAATTTGTAATTAAAAATCTGTAGATGACCAGGAAAATTTCTTCTTCCCTAGCAGTGTGCTTACCTCAGTCCTGTGGTGTCCTTACTGAATTCATATATGAACTTTTATTTCCAAGTTCCTTTAACCTATCTTTATTTGTCTTGTTCCAAAAACTAGCAACCCCACTGCTTGTTTAAACACAGGGCAAGTGTGGCAGCAAGAAAACAGCATAGAAACAACCACTGGTGCAGGAAACTATGCACTTGTTGATAATAATCATAATAGTAAAAGACGCTGTGCCTGCACCAGCTTTCACAGAAGCTTCAGTACTTGGTCTACTTATTCACAATTGTCCCTAGAAAAATATCCATTAGAAACTGCAAAGCTCTGAATATGAAATTCCTTGAGACATTTATGCTAGAACACCAGTTTTCTAAGAGGTTAAAAATACTTGGAAAGCCTCATGCCCTGCAGTGTATGTTCTGTATTAAGGAACCACTGCTGGAATGAATACAGCTGTATTTTCAACTGGGTAAACTGTTTTCCATAGACTTGCACTGTTATCTGGGGTCTGCACTTCTGTTTCCAATTATGGGTTTTATTTTTCTCATTCCAGTGAGGGAAATGTCTTCCCAATGTCAATGTCACAACAAGAGTTGACTGAAAAGTTCCAAAATATGGGATCAAAAAAAGAAATAAAAAGGAGGAATAGATAAAAAATGAATCTTTTGTTTTTGAGCCAGCTGGAGAACTGATAAAAATGATAGCAAGGTAATGCTTTAGCAGTCTGGGCAGCAATGACTAAGTAAGATATCAATTGTTCATAGCCATTAACAGACATCCCTTTTGGTTTCTGGAGAAGATATGAAGAAACATTTGATTGCAGCAGCAGGGCTCCTGCAGTCTGTAGCCTTAATCAGGAGAGAGGCCAACAATATGTTATTGCTAGAACTAACGTGAGTGCAAAATTCTTACTGGCAGAATTAATCAGACTACCAGCAGATTTATCAACTCCATCTGCTACCTATTCCTATTTCAAACCATAGCACCTCTGCACCAAGATATTTCCAGCTTTCTGCAGGCAAAGACAACTGCAACAAGAAGAAACTCTCTGTAATGATGGAGGGCTTGATGAGAGTGCAGACACTCTGAGCATCCTTGCCCAAAGTGTGGTCAGCTCACACATCTGAAAGATCTCCCAGAGATAAAAGCCAAGCAGCAGAGTGACTCTAAATCTTAATTGTTATTGCTAGCTAAAGCTCCCCATGCAGCTGTGCCGAAATACATCATCAGCACAATGTGGCAGCCACAGGGTGAAGGGGTGCATATAATTTTCATCATTTTTTAATGGCAAAAATGCTTACTGAGGACAAGGACTTTTAGGCTCTCCTCAGCCTGCGGATGTTTGAACCCTCCTCCCTCATGGGTGCCCACAGGCTTTGGAGCAGGTTGCAAGAGCACAGGGAGCAGCAACCCTTCTGCCAAGGCTGACCAGCTGGGCAGCTGTGAATGCCCCCCTTTCTTGAGTGAAAAACCTCATGAAGACCTGTCTTTAAGGTTTCAGCTTTTACTTGTGCCCAGGATCCCTTAGCATCAGGCTTCATGTATGGACATAGCACGGAGCCTGTTAGTGATCTCCTCAGGGCCATGGGCACAGCATGAGCATTCACACTTATATTTTACAGCAGACAGCCAGAGATGATCATGAAGCACAGAGCTGGCAGGGTAGACCTGCATGCACCGAGCTGGCAAAAAGATAGTCTGATTTCCTTCATTGTATAGTGGGGTGTTTTCATGTTTTGAAAGTTTGCTTTCGCCGCTGTCCTCCAGTTAAATGTATTTTCCTCCATGTCTGAATTGATTTTTGGTCCCTGAAAGGTGAAGGGGTCTATTAAGCAGAAGCGTGCTGGCTGCAGGGCAGTGTGTTCTGGGGAACTGCAGGCACAGCATGGCAATTCATTTCTTTGCTACTCTGTTGTTTTGTCATGAAAGCAAAGCCTAATTGAAGATAGTCAGTCTTTAATGAATAAAGCTCTCTGTAATTTCCAGCTGTGGCCATGTAATCAGCGTTCATCTGCATGAAAAGGACTTTCTGTGCCCATGTTTCATTTTGATGTGCATCTGTGCCTGTATTTTGCCCTTCTGATTGGGTTGACAGTTTTCATCTTTATTAGTTCTGCCTTTCACTTCTGTCTTCCTATTTGTGTTGGAAAACAGAAACAAAATCCCAGAAAGCCGCCAACAGATTATATTATCTAATAGTTTATTAGAGTGTTTCTCTGAACTTGATCATTCAAATTAATTAAATCCTGTTTGGTTTTGCTTACTATTTTCCGAATCACTTTGTTGTAACACTTCAGAATTTTTCTATCATGTTATTTTGGTCACTCTCTCTCCACAGCACCACTGTGCCACTGCAACACGCTTTTTAATTAGTTTCACCACAGTCATCAGCTTTGTGATTATCTCTGCATCTTGAACACCTGGTCTGACTTTAGAAACGACTTGCCATCTGGTCAAATACTGGGTAATTATAACAATTTAATGGCAGGATAAAATAGTGTTGGTTAAGAGACTTGATTGTTCCCTCCATTCCTTCCCCTCATGCAGTCTGGTTGCATTACTTCAAATTAAATTAAAATCCCATCATCAAGTTATCGCTCTTGGGTGGGTTTTTTTATCCCTCATTCACAATACTCATAAATATCTCCTGGAGTTAGTTTAGTTTTAGACTCTCCAGACATTATGTCTCTAAGAACAGTGCAAATTGCTGCTTTAGATTCACTGATATGATACTTATTCTATAAGTTGCATTGGGCATCAATAAATGAAGCAATAAATGGGTCTTATCTGGAAACTTAATGCTTAGACAACTGCAGGGGAGCCATTTGTCAGGAACACACTAGTGGAATCTCACTAATGTTATACAAAATGGCGGGTTTTTTTCTGTAAAATTAGTTTAGTACTACTGTATGCTACTCTTGGCAGCTGATATGCATCACCAGATTATAAATAAGCTGACTCGTTAAAAAGTTGGTGGATTGGATAACGAACCTGATGCAGACATCATTTTATGATTGGCTCATTTTATGACACTTGGGTGAAAAAGGGTTTATTTTCCCATTAGATATTGGCTGAGAAAATTATTTAGTAAGCAGCTTCTCCGGTGTTTTTAGTATGCTAATAGAAGCTGGTTTGGAAAAGTAAATAGATAGAGCTCATATGACTTTCTTTCACATTATGCAAAGGAAAAAAACACTCTAGTTTTTTTACATTTCATTCCTTTCAGTATTTGTAGTTTGATGAAAAATATTATTATAATTATTCAGATTGCATGATGATAATGATGCTAACAAAAGCAATAATTTTCCATTGGGAAATGAATGAGAAGAAGAACCCTTTTGTAACATTTTTCAGGTACTACTGGCAAGAAAAAAAAGGCCTATTTAATTTTCTAGGGATTCTTTCTTGTATAAATAACAAAGAGTACTGGATTGATTTTTCAACCAGGTCCCTGGGAAATTAAATATTTTTGTCATGTAATACTTCCTCCTAGCAAACACCAAGTTTAGTCTGTAACAGCACCACATCTATAAAACAAAGAAAACATTACTGAAGGTGGAGAATGGAAGGGGACATGGAATTAAATCTGGAAAGCCAATGATAATCAACAATATTGTCCATGTATCAACTAAAATATTATATCCCTTATTATATCCAACACATGTAGGATGTGACAGGGCAGTCTGAAACTTCATCCTTATCCACTGGAGAGGAGATTACCCTGCCCCCATCTCACTTTAAGCTACCCACTCTACTCTTTAGCCACACAACACAATGACTTCTGATCCCAGGCTCATTTGCTCCAGGTCCTGGATGTGCCCCTCTCCTTGTCAGAGACATATTTTTGTTCAAATTCTTAAGACCTAATAGCAGTTAAGCCAAAGTGCCACAGATAGAAGACACCCATATGAGACCTGGTGCATGCAAGAGCTGGTGAGAGAATATCAGTCTCTCCATAAGTCTAATGCACATTTGCCTGCTCACCTGAGGGTGACAAACTAGAGCTCTCCAGAGCTTTAGGGATTCTATTTGTGAAAATAAAAGCCCTTGAAAGGATAAAAGAGCCAACTGGTAACAAAACCAAAAAACCCAAAAAAGGCAAAACAAAACAAAACAAAACAAAACAAAACAAAACAAAACAAAAAAAAAGAAGCAAAAAAAGGAAAAAAAAAGTGAAAAAAGACCTACTATACATGTACATCATGAGTAAGACCTTGACCTTTCATGAAAGTAAAATTATTTTTGTGATAAATTTTATAATCAACCAAAAGCCAAACCATGCTTTAATCAGAAAATTCAGAGAAACAGGGGTTTTTGCTAAGACCTTTTCATCAGGACCTCACAACTGCTACCAATTCTACTGGGTAAAATTAAGTTTTAAATCTGCAATCAGTTCCCCTTGTGTAAGGTCTGGCATGGTACCACGCTGGTGTCTGATTGCAGAACTAGGGTCATGGCAATGCAGCTATGCCGTGGTCCCAATGCTCCTCAGTTTACGACCCTGAATGACAAATGCCTAAATCTTCACCTGATAAGTGACTTACACTATCTAGAAAGTCTGAGGAACAAAACCTCGAGGTAAAAGCAAACTAATTGTTGTTGGCTTGCATGAACATGTGTTAGCAAGATTTCTTTTTAGTTTTTGTATTCTACATTTCCTTCATAAGTAAAACACTCACTGCTGTAAAATAATAAAAGATGGTAATTAGTTTATCTCATTTAGGTGTGACGTTAGATACGGCATGAAGCAGCAGGGAGTTCTTCCCATTGTCATTGCATGTTTTCATGTGGCATGAGGGACGTGCTGCAGAAAGGAGCAATACTCCCTTCCACACATTCACCTTGCTCCACAGTCTCCCGGGTCCACTCCTTTCTCCTCACTTGTGTCCCCAGCCAGTGTGGTTGTGCTGGCTAAAAAGCACATCTGAGCAGACAGCCAGCTCTGGATTAAAATTCACCAAACCCAGAGCAGGTCCTTACTCTGGTGCCGTGTCCTTGTTCTTGCTGAAGGGTGAGAGAGGGTGAGGGCAGTGAGCAGGGAGCGAGGAAGGGGCTCCCTTTGCTTGCTCAGCTGGCTGGTACTGGCTGAAGGAGCTCATGGGCATAGCCTGTGCCCTGGCAGGTCTCAGCACACACAGCCACCAGGGAGCATTCAGAAGTCACTTGTTTCTCCATTTTGGCTAAGCATGCCTCAGGCTCTGTGACTACGCAGGAACCTTAACTAAAGCTCCATGGAGGTGTCTTTCTCAAGGAAATTGTTTCCCTGCTGACATCAACTCACCAGGACAGCTTTGGTACACACAGGGAATGAAAACTGAAACTTCTAGAAATAACAGCAAAAGTCCCACTTACTGCAGCAGGGGCAAAATGTCACTTGGGACTACAATAAAAATACTAAAGAGAGGCTGATTTCTCTCAAAATGAAATAAATTCAGGGTATGAACCAGGTGAACAGAGGTGGTCTTAGTGCTAAAGAAAGTAACTGCTGTGATGAAACTTAAAGAAATACAGGGAAAAACTTCTATTCATAACCCCACTGAAACTCCAGTCCTACCAATTTGTGTGTGTGTGTGAGTAAACTTATTACCCATGTCTTTAATTTTATTTTGTGGCAGCTATATCATATTGCTCCAAGCTCACAAATACGAAGCCACTAAATTTAATTTCAGCTAAAAAAAAAGAGATACAGGTTGTGAGTTTTGTAGGGTTGATCACATTGTTTCTAGTGATACATGAGGCATTCCTAGCAGAGGACAGTTTAAGACCAGTTGGTTGATCTGTGGATATATCAGCCAAAAGAAGTAAGGAAATTTGCAAAACTGCAGGCAGGCCAAACTAGTAAAATAAGCCATATTTAAAACATCAGCTTGTAATTTCAGCTTTGTGGCTTGATATTATTAAAGGTGTTTTGTCTGATCTTGACTGAAACTAATAGGAGATACAGAAAACAGAAAACCCAGACTTTATTCTGTATTTCCTTCCCCATAGGTGTTGTAACAAATGTCAACAGAGAGGACTGACCTTACAGTGGACTCTTTTAATTTTCTGTAATGAAAGGATGATGGAAAAGAGGGAAATAAAAATATGGGGGAGGGAGCAGAGTCATGTGGCTTAGCCTCTGGATATGATACTGAGACAGCAGCAGCCAAAAGGCAAAATACCCATTCTGCCCTTGGCTGGAGCCAAGACAATCCCGAGGGGAACTTGCATATGAAGTACTGAAGAGGGCACCATGTTCATGCAATCCCTTGCATAAGTTACTTCTCTTTAAGTGTCATCATTTTAGAGAGTGGATCAAATTAAATTTATTCCCTCTCCTCTGCTCCTCTCCTAATACACATTTTTCCTCTTGCTGCCAATATAATGGCAGGTTGGTCCAGGCTGCAAACAGGGCACTCAGGACATCAAGGTAAGAGGGTGAGACAACTGAACTCAAAGAATAAATTATTTACTTCAAAGACAGAAGCAGATTCAAAGCTCCATGTGAAGTCTAACCACTCCTGGAAGAAAGACAGAGGGACAGTGTCACTGTGCTTTATTCCCCCTGTCTCTGGAAAACAAAGAAATAATCAATCAAAGAAACAAAACCTCCCAACTATCATTCTTACAGACTAGTGTTGTATGTAGCCTTAGCCAAGCTCCAGGGAAATGCTGTTAATCTTGATGTTCTCCTGGTGCAGGCTCAATAACTATGTAAGTGAATACAAAGGAAGACTTTCTTGGAAATCAAATGTTATCCCCAAACAAAGCTTTTTTTTTTTTTGTGCAGGTACATGACTGTTTTCACCACAGATTCTATTAGTGATCCATCTAGTCAGATATTATTTCCCAGAAAATGGTGAATATTTCCAATAAATGGGCAAGAAATTCTTGTTAGCATTTTGTGATAACCTATTCATTCCCCTTTATTAGTATTAGCCCTATGCCTCAAAGGGGGAACATTTATAGTTCTCCATTGAAATTTCTAATTGCTATAACAGTGCCACTAGATAATATTGTTGTATAGGTTCTTGGTATTTTAGTGAAAATTTAATCATTCAGAAAATGCTACATGATTACAAATTTTATGGTGAAATGACACGCAACAGATGACAATTTCTGTCTGTCCTGCTGTCTGTAGCTGTGTCTGCAGGAAATTCTCCAATCTGAACAGCTTCTCAGGGACCAGGATTTGCCAGCTAGAGTGAGACTCCTATAACAAGTTTTCTTTGCTGTGCTTTGTTTTGTGAAATTCATGTATGAATACAAACAGACCAAGCTGGACTGTACCTTGTACTCCATGCCACTGACTTCTCTTCTTGCTAAATCAATGTATCGCCCCAGATTTTGCCATATTTTGACCAGATGAAGAGCATGTCAGAAGCATCTGGGAAAATGGTGTCTGAATGAGGGTCTGAGTCTCTTTTAGGGGAACCTAAGTCCAGTTGCTCAAAAATGTGATTCATTGCTTTGAACCAACAATTAGTATAATAGCATGACTACTAAAGTGATGCTGGTGAAGGCTCAGAAGCCACACCAGTCATGTACCTTAGCTGGAATCATTGCAAGCCTTCCATTGCTGACTGCATGAGTGCAAGTGCCTGTCCACACCACAGGCTGAGCAAGGTGTTTCTTGCCCTGCTGTTCACACCCCTGGCCAGACACAGTCTGTTGTCGCTGTGAGAAGCCACCAGGCATAGCTCACTGGACTGCTGAGTGACAGCCTCTTGCTGTTGCAGTCGTCCCACCTACAGCTGGCCAGAGCCCCACCAACTCCGGCAAGCGTGTTTCCACAGAACAATGCTGTCTTTGTTGGGTATTAAGAGCATTTGAACAGCTGCACTTCCATAGGAATATAGCCCACAAATAAAGCTTTGCCTGTATTTAGGCCCAAACAGAATCCCTCCTTCACACCCAATTTCAAGGGCTAAAGATTGAATAGTGTATTTATATTTCACATACAGGCAAGATGTCTGGAACCCTTATAAAAACATCATTATTTTTATATTCTCTAGATGCAGAACCACAGGCTCATTATGCCAATGCAATGCCAAATCAGAGACTAACACCTACACCTGATTATGAAGCAATAATATTTTTTTGCTAAAAAGTATTTATGTTATATATGGTATTTCCATCATGTCTACAATAGCACCAGTGATCAATTATAAACCTCGCAAAGCTTACTTGCCTCACTTGTCAAGTGGTTTATTATGAAAAGGTCCCTAAGGACCATCAAGTGACATAAGTTATTCCACGTTAAATGGAAAATTGATCTAGTGGCTGAAGAAGCTAATGTTGTGATGTTTTCTGCACCAGGAATCTTGAATTTCCAGCTTGCTACAGTTTGAAAAGAAATCTAGTGCAGTTCATAATGTAACTAAAGTAATCTCTAATAAAATATTGCAAAGAGGTAGTTTTTCCAAGCAAACAGAAGATGAAGTAGTTTCTAGATGGACAACACCACACAGGGTGTTTTGCTGAAGCAGCAGAGAGCAGCACTGCGGGACAATCTGTGAGCTTTCCCTGCACCTCAGCAGAGAGGTGTATATGAGACAGCAGAGGTGAGCAAGCAGTTAAGCCGGCAGAGACTCTGGGAAGTGCAGTGTCCTGAATGAACACCTGGAGCCCAGGTTTGGCCCAGACACTGCACTTCCCAGGGACTGGTTGCCCTAGCAATTTGTAAAGAGCTCAGAAGGAATGTCGTCTGATAACTAACTGCACAAAAACCTTTCTGGTATAGCAATCACCTCAGCCTTCTCCTGTATCTTATGTTCTCCTGGAGGAACTGGGATATTTGAACAAACATTTGATGAACTTGTGTGAAGGCTTTGCTGCTTTGGGTGGCTTAGCATTAATCAGGTGGAACCAAAGCAGCAAAGGGTAGTCAGATTGTAGACTAACCTGATCCTGCTTGCATCACGACTGGTCTGGTATGTGCTGATTTTTGGCCTCAGTCTTTCAACTAATAAATGCAAATAGGCTTTATTGCTGTCAGTATATTGACAGTACAAGGTATTAAAGTCTTTGCAGAGAGCACAGCAGACTCAATAACATGGATTCTGTCACTGGCCATATGGAAAATTTAACAACCTCCTCTACCACAGTGTAGCAAACTGAAATAAACTTAAGAACATTTGCATGGCCAGTTGGAAACCCAGGAAACTCCAAACTCCAAAATATCCAACAGCCATCCATGCATATTCAAGAATCCAGCCATTAGTCATTCAGCTCTAAAGGATATGTCAAAAATGAGTGGGACATTACAGGCAAGGCTTCTCAGATCTTATCTACTTATTGCTATACACATATGCACAGACTGACACAGGAATTAAGGATGACTAAAGTATGTTCCCATTGTTTTCTTCCTTTAGCAAAAAAATGCTTGTATATCCACATTTGTTTGGACAGCATGACATTTCAGGGCATGCAGGTCCTCTTCAAGGGTGTCACAGGGAGGCCCTTGGCACAGTGCACAAACATGGACCGTGTCTGGTCTTAGTGCATATATGCTGTTTATTCCTTTGTGTCCCACACCTGTCAGCTGTGACCCACACAGCAATCCTGTTGCAGCCAAAGTGGTACTTCTGAGTGCTGCTTTGGAACAAGGGTGGCCCAAGACCTCAGTCCTAAGGGTGGATCACCCCTCAGGATGGCCCTGAACCTGTTACTGATATTCCCCATTTGTTGTTGTCCTGGAAGAAGTCCTATTTTCCTGATGAGTCATCCCAAGTCAGGAGCTGGCCATCAGCAGCTTCTAGATGAGTGTTTAAAACCTCCCTGAGCAGCAGTGCTTCTTCCTCATTCAGGGAGGAGCACTGTCCCCCATAACTACCATCCACAGAGCACAGTGTACATACAGAAACAGAGTGGAAAATGTGCTTGAGAGTTAATCAAGTACCTTATAATGCTTATGTGGCTTATTTTTAGTCCTCCAAAGCAAAACTCAGAGAAGCCACCAACTCCATCCCACATGGCCTTTGAAAGAGTTATGCCCCTTTCTTCAGTGAGAAAATTGCAAAACCTCTGAAGCAATGTGAAATGATCAGGGACAGTCAACCACCTTCACTGAGAGCCTCCTTTTCTGAAGGAGGCAACAGAACAAGGTCCAGCAGGCAAATACACAAACTCATAAGAAAGTCCCAGACAGCTCAGAAATCATCACTGACATCTTGGTATGAAGTGTCTCCTGTGCAGTGAATTCTACATTTGTAAAGGAGATACAGAAACAGTAAGTAGGGAAAATGAATGGGGAATTTTAATTTAGTAGTATTTCACTCCTACTTAGGAGGTTTGCAGATTACTACACTGAGCTCATGAAAAACAGGGTGAGGAATCAAGGAGCGTGAGAGTTGGACTTCAGTGTCAAGTGGAGTTGCTTATTTATTTCTCTATCAGTCTGCCTCCTAAGATATTACATGAACAGGTTAAAGGCTTAGATTTTGAAAAAAAGGATCCACATGGTGCAAATATGTACATTTTTCGTCTGAATGTCATTTTTGCTAAAGAGATTGCCAAAAGCTGTAATTGGCCTAGGCAGGCTTTTGCAAAAGAAAAGGATATTCACACTAGGGGCTGGGAAGCCACACCCTATCCAAACCCTGCAAACCAGATGCTGTCAAAAAGCAAGGGGGAAGTTTTCTCCCTCCTTTTCCATGTTAAGAGGTCCATAGCAGATTATTTGATAATGGCTGTTTTGATATGATAAATGCTTTCTGCCTGAAAAGGTGACACTTCTCCAAAGTGTGTACAGCCATGCATTGTCATGGTAATTTACCTTTTCAAGTAATTGCTCTCTTTGCAAGAGGTCATTCTATGTGTTTTTAATAGATTTAGCTGAAACTATGAAAAGGCAACTGTGTTAATTTTAAATAAAGCAACTTCTGTGGTTTATGAAGTTTTATTACTTTCTTTGATATGCAGATTTGTGTTAGCTGAGCATGAAATAAAAGACCATGGTGGCTGTACATGAGAGATAAGTAGGAGCATTCACGTATTCATGCTTCAGCTCTCTTTTTGGGGTAGGTTTTGTATTTACATCACTATGGACGCTGTCTGAGGGGTGAGATTGTCACCTGCATTTTTAGGCACAGCAAGAGAAGCGTGTTAAAGGATTACTTTATTTCTGCTAACTTCTTTCTTAGCTTTGCTTTTTAGGCAAACAGCCTAGAAAGAATCTCTTTTCAAAGTAGGTATTTTTAAGAGAAAAAATGTGAGGCTTTGCAGGACATTGCCTTACTTACAACAGTTTTATCTTTTGATTTTGAAATGCCTGTACCTGAGTTCTTGTCAACTCCTCAGCTCAGCTCAGTCTTGAAAGTAATTTACACAAGAGGGCATGGTAATATTTTACATATACATATACATCAAATAAACATACATATATATGTTAATAGTACCTGAGCAAAAAACATCCTTTGATTATTATAACTACCTCAAATTAATTTATATTTTGTGTACCTAATCAGAATACACAATGACAGCAGTAACATTTTACACCCGCTTGGTTTAAGAGTAACTAAACACGCAACACTCGGTGCATCGAAGAGTGAAGGCCTTAATTTTAACTTCATTTAGCTAGTACTTTAGATCCAAGCAATCCATTTCCCAGCCTATGCAATTAACTTTGTTCTCATACATTAGCAGAACAGAGCAGCATAGGAATGCATTAAGTTAAAAAAATCTATTTTTCCTTGAATTTCAAACAAAGACACCTCAAGTCTTGTCCTTCAAATCTCATTGATTATAACTGCTGAGAAGACCTTAAAAATTGAAGATGCTGATTCTTTAATTTTCTTACGTCCAAAAGCCATGCTATGTAAATGTCCTTTTCCTCTTCCATTTTTCTTCCTGGAGAAAAATCCCAGAAAAATGAAAAACTTAAGTGAAGCATTTAAAAATTTTGCTGACCCAATACAGGAACTTACTCCTATAACCATATTAGCATGCTCCTAAATGGTACTGGATGTAAGCAAGAACTGTAATGTTTATGTATTCCATTCAGCTGTTCTCCCTTTTCTTGTATTAAACTGCATTTACAGAGGGATCAAGAAATACCACAGAGGGATCAAGAAAGCTTTTTAATTAAGTTCCAACATAATACCTCTTGAAAGTAGACCTGGTCCTAATTTTTAGATACGCCCCAGAAGTCCACCTTATAGCCATGACATGTTTTTGTAACCCATATATCTAAGGAACCCAAACTAGATCCACTTACTACTCTAAACACAAACTCTTATTTAATGCCCTGCAGAAGAGAGACAGCCTATAAAACAGAGGATACATCTAAATGACAACTGAAGCAACCCAAAATAGTGTTGCTCTTGGGCTTACAGCTCTCTATAGCAGAAGCAGGCAAGGCTCCAGCCTTCTCTAACCTCCCTCCCCATGTCTACCCAATGACCTCCCACACCAAAACACAGATTGGGCCGTGACATCCTGGTTTGGCCATGTAGTTCTGTGACAACTGCTCTGACACTGTATGACAATTTCACTTCACATTTGCATAGGGGATGTCAGAGACCTAGAAGCAACCCTTATGGGAGGGTCTTATTCCAGTAAAACCTTTGTTGTAAGAGCTTGTTTCTCTGCAGAACTGTACTTTCTTAGCTATTATTTCTTTTATGCTTCACCATAGCGTTACAGTAAACAAAAAGATATGTTAAACAACATCAAAAACCCCCAAAACCGAACCAGCAAAGACACACAACCACTCTGCATCTTTTACAACCAAAAACTGAGCAAGCTGAGCTGGAGTTTTGCTGCCATTTCTTAGCTACACCTAATCACTGAAATAGAATAGTAACTTGTGTAAATACTGAGGTAGACTTACACTCCATGAAAGTGCAGCTCTTTTTCCATGAAATCATCTGACACCATGACTGAACCCCAGTGAATCCAAATGTGCTTTCCAAATTGCTTGGGAACAGGCACGAAGAGATTTGGCTACACACACGAAAAGCCTTTGTGGCAGGAAAGACGTGAAGCGATGTGGGGCAGACTTGCTGTGAGGCTGTCTGTGGAGCAGGAAAGTTCATTAAATGTTTGAGGGCTCATAAATGAGACAGGCAAAAGGATGTGTAAATATAAGACAGATATGGATGTTCCTCTAAAGAATGAGATTTTGGGACACGAGAAAGCTGGAGCATCAGCTATCTTTTAAAAATATAATTTCAAGACCTTTAAAAAAAACCCCTAAGTCTTTTTTTGTCACTAAGCTCTGAGGAGCAGATCAGATGTCTCATATCTGAACACTTATTCCAGATAGCAGAAACAGTAAAATTTAATGAAAATGTCTTATTAAAAATGTATCACACAGAAAACTATAAAATTAAGAATGTATTGTATTTATCTCATGTATAGCATGCTTAGATTAAGCTATTTAACAGCAGCTTCTTGCAAGATAAGCATATTTTAGGAGCCTGAAGATTTTTTTGTAATGACTTGCATACACACCGGTTCTCCTCTAATGAAAATAGGAACTACAATAAGCATGGATGAATACGTTGCCACCAGTATGGGAATAAAAAGCCAATTTACTCCTGTTAAAATGCACATCTAATAGGTTAAAATAATTACTGTGTTATTTTCCCAGTGTTGCATGTGCTTCTTTAAGTATTCCCCCTCCTCTTGTTTCACCATTTATGCAGAGTGCTGACAGTATCCTTCCATCTCACGTCTGTGAAACAAATCTTCCTTACCCAGGCGACTTCTCGTTACTGTTATCCTGAAGCTTCAGCTGACAGCTCACTGCTATTCAATATCTGAATATTCTGAAAGACCAATATTCTGCCAGTTCCAGAAATGACTTGCACAAATGCCTAACGTTTCATGTGCTGCTTCACTAGAGCCATGGCAGCAGAAATGTTGGTCTGTGTGTGGCTATCAACAGCCAGTGGCTCATTAGGTGGATTAAGCAAACAATCACCTCATCTCTTTTGGGGAAAATGCATTTGACCAAATCCTTGTGTTGGTCCCAGTTTTGCTCCCTGAGGAAAAGGTTGCATAACCTTTGTGTGCATACTGCCATGGTCCCTTCTCAGTGAATCTGGATAACTCAATGAGTCTAGTTCAGTGTATTTGGTCTACATGCATCTCAAAACACTAAAAACCAGAACCATGTCAAATCATATGGCAAAATATGTGCTAGAAATGCCGAAGACTAGGAAAAGAGCGAGGCTCACATTTTGTAATTCAAGTTCAGTACCAGACATGCCGAGCTGAAGCAACACAGTATTATGAAATTCATCACAAATTTGTGCGCATATGAAAAGGCAATAGCTTTTTGTCATGTTGCTGTGAGAGAGTATGATAGAATTATTTGAAACAAATACTTGAGGTCCCAGTAAAGAAGCTGTGTAGTGACCTCTGTAATAGCTTATGTCACTGCAGATTGTTAAATATAATATTTATAAATATTATAAAGAGGCAACTTTACTGCATACTCCCTCACCATAACTTATGGGAATAATGACTCTCCTCATTACAATAATGCATAATCCCATTGCCTTTGTGCTTCACATAAGGACATATTAGGCAGAAACCATAGGATGGATCTATTCACTGCCAGAGTTTGCTGTGCTCAGCTGGGAGAAGGTGACACGATTGTATATTGTTACTCTGGGGCAAATGCAAAGAAGATGCTCCATGGCAGGAGCTGGGGAGGAGGGAGGGCAGGCAGGGAGCAGGAGAAGAGAAGGTAACCCCTTTGGAGATCCAAAGATTCCACCAGACTCCATGCTGGTTTTCCCCTGAATGTTGAAATTCACAGCGCAGCACTGAGGGTTGCTATAGTGCTGGGTCTCCAGGTCCTACAGCAATTCACCTCACTGGAGGTAGCAGAGGAGCATTGCTTGCTTTCAAACATAAATATATTGCAGGTGTCATTCCAGCTGAAGGAAAGAATAATAGCTGGTAAGAATGCCATTCCAACCTTCTCAAGGCATGAGTGTGCACAGCTCACTGCATCCTGCAATATCTTCAAGCAGCCATTGGAAAGCAAACAAACCTTGGAACTTGCCAAGACTGGCCAATCATTGTTTTTAGCTAAACTTTGATATAATTGGAGCCTATAGAGGGCTTTTCAGTGAATTACTGCTAATGCCAGTTATTACCAGCATTAATAGTAATTTACCCACTGTTAATCAGAGCAGCCAGTTAAGAACTTCTCAGTGATTCTGAGTTGTCACTTTGTAAGTTGACTAAAGTATTTTATGCTGCCATTAGTCACAAAGCCTCAGCAAACAGCCTGTAAATTTAGACAGAGCCTGGGATCTTGAAAAGTTACACCCTGCTTATGTCTAATTTATCGTCAAAGTTTACATTTGTGCCAAGACTTGGGCTTTCCCACTGATCAAGATTTAAAATATGTAGTCATAAAATGTTCTCCTGGAGCAGGCCATCAGATTACTAGTAGAAAATCATGTTCTGCTTAGTGGAGATATTAGTGGTACATTCATTACAGAAGAAAGTATATCTTCCTATCTGCAAGGCAGGTAGGTTTTGCCTGGGCCATTTAACTTTAACTCGCTACCTGCAGGACTTACTGAAATTCTCACTCGGGTCTGTGTTCACTGAACTGCAGGACATATTTGCAGGTAGGGTGGTGTCACAGCCTTGTTCAGGACACATGAATAGGCTGTCATCAAGAGAGGCGTCTGGTTCCCCACCTCCCCAGTGGAAGGTCCAATTCCCTCACTTGAACAGAAATAGTAAAAACATCCTTCTTTGTGTCAAAGCTGTAGTATCAGGGATAATTAGTCTTCCCTGGAAAACAGGAGAGAAGGGAGGGTAACACTGAAAAGCAAAACAATCTCAAGTTAGAACCTCTTTATGTTGTCAGAAAGGGCAGTCTAACTAGTGATGCATTTGTATTAGGGATGCCCAAAGGGAGGGACAAAGAGGACAGGGGTGCCTTTGTTAACACACCAACCGATTCTTTATTAATTCATGCCAGAAGCAGAGTCTGTGCTCCCTCCACAAAGTTCTTGTAACAAAAAGCATTTTTAGAAGCTAAATGTTTTCTGGAAATCAATTTAAGATGGCCATTCTGCTTAATCAGCATGAAGCTCAGTTCTGCATCAGATTACTAAAGCATACTATTACCCCCAAGGGCTTAAAATTCCTGTAGTTTCATATCAGTCATTTTGCCATGAGCACTGCAATTCCCATAACATGATCCTGGTCTTGGAAATAAGGGTAGGAACAGTTAAAGTATCAACATTAACTTGTCTGACACAGGCTACACTGATAAAATATGTTTTTCCAGATGTTTGGCTTCAGAGCATTATTCAAACTGACATATTGCAAAGATTTATCTTTATCCAGCCAGTATGATACAACCTGGTCAGACACAACAAAAAAATGAAATATTTTCTTTATAAATAAAATGGAAGACTGCTGAAACCTACAAGTGGAAGCCTGTCCAATTTTGATTTCCAATTTTGATCGCTAGATTTACCCACCCCCTGGCTGGACTTAGCCAGAAGTGTGTCAGAGAGGAGGGGGGTGCCTGGACATGGAGCAGCCCTAGATGCCAGTGCCCATGGCCTGGGAAGGACTCAGAGGAGGACAGCCAAGTGAGGTGCTGTTCCCAATGCTACATGGGGTACAGTACTTTCCTTTCCCAGATTTTTTTTATCTTTAAACAGCAAAGATTTTTGTTCAAATGGGAATAAAATCAAAACATGCATTTCTTCCTAAAGATGGAGTTATTCTCAGCTCAAGTCTAAACATATAAATTCCTGCTCTGTCTGTCTGTAGGCAGGTAAGAATTACTGTGTTTGAATAGCTGTAATGGACTCAGGATATGTGTGACTGCAGGATTATTGGGAGAGGTAATAACTTTGATTAGATCAATGAACGAGGCTGGGCAACACAAATACATTTTGGGCACAGTTCTTTCCACAGATAAAAAACACGAGTGTGTCTAAGACTCTGCCTAATAAACTACTGACAGTTTTTTGTCCAAAAAAAGCTATTTCCTTGCAGCTCTGTGTGCTTCCATGAAATATTTGTGGGTGCCTTTGGTAAGATGGGATGCTCAAATGGCCCTTGTGTATATCTGGGATCAGGCCCTGGATAATTTCCCAATAAGAAACAGATCTGTTCTGAATTTGGATGCTCTGGCATTGAAGTATTTCCTTTCCAGAGTTTATAGGTGAATTTAAGGAACTGACAGTGACACTGGATGTTCTGCTTCAGGGTTACAGAGGTTTTACACAGGCCTGACTTCGTTCTGGCATATTCTTTAACATTTACTCATGCTAGAAAGGCCTCCTGGCCTGCCCTGTTAGTGTCTCTCCTGACCCCATGAGAACAGGCCATGTACTGGTGTACAGTCTGGGGGGTCCTCGACCCACTGGGAAGGCTCAGAAACGTGCTGGGGATGCAGAGGGTGAGGTATCTGATTAAGGTGTCCCACTACCCTGGTTTGTGAATTCCTGCAAATCCCTAGGGAAGAAGTGCTTTGCTGTCAGCCAAAATTGCTCTTAATTTAAACCAAGTGAAGGTAGAATGGTGGGGGAAAGCGTGGAGAGGGTGGATTTATTTAAGCAAAATTGACAACACGGCTGCCAATGTTTGGAAAAGACGTAGGTCAAGGAATGAAAGAAAAGAACATGCTTACTCTCTTTAATTTAAACCAGGGGTTTTTTTCTCACCTTTCTGCTGCCTGATTTGATGTAGACATTCCTAGGTCTACCTGCTTAGAGATTCCATCTCTGCATTTTTTTCTGTCTCAGATTGCATCCACTGCAGAGAAAAGTACCTCCTGATAGGACAAATTTGCTTTCCTAGCTAATCCTACTTTCAGATTCCACCAAATTAATCTTTTTTTTTTTTTCAGAATTCATCTCCCTTCTTTTGCAAAAGGTAGTCTTGCTGCTCCCTTTTTAATTAAAATAAACAATGTTATAGTCACTCTGCTAAACCAGCTGTTATCTTCTTTCCTTGATTGTAATTAACCCTTGTGTGACAGTGTTATCAATGCTATTAACAACCAAAACAGAAGTTTCAGATGAAAGTTTGAAGGCTCTACCAGAGTTAGATAATAGCCAGGACAGCGACAAATGTAAGTGGCAGTAGAAGGGAACTCATATTGAAAGGAAATAGTAACAATTTTCATCAAGTGGTTTTTGGTTTCTTGGGTTTTTTTTATTTCCCATCTAAATAGAGAGGAAAAAGGATGTCTTGAGATATCAGGAAAACATTGGGCCCATGAGTAGAAGCAATATAAAACCAGATAATTAGAAGGTACTGCATGTATCAGGGTTTGAAAATAACCTGTGAGTCAGTGCTGTCTCCACATTTTACATCTTATGCAATTTTGGTCATTCCTGTCACTAAAAGGTTAAACTATAGTCCAGATGGAGTAATGAAGTGATTATTGACATTAAAGGTTTCTATGCAATATTAGAAAGAAAGCTAAAAACCATATTTTCAATACTTTTGTTCAAACAAAAGAATATTTTAACAGACATTGCCTAAGAAAACTTTTTTTTTTCTGGCTAGCTACTGTTATGACTAGTCTAGAGAGGAAATGTATAAGGCAATATCAAACTGTCATCTAAAATGAATGGGAAGATACATGTTGGATGCTGGAGATAAAATGAAAAAAAAATCAAATGGAAAAGGAAACATTTAAAAACTAACATTTAAAACCAGAGTACATAATTCAGTTCCATAAACCCATGACAAATATCACTCAAGAAAAACACTTTGCAGAAGGTTAAAAAGGATTAGACACAGATAGGTGATCAAGATGAGTATCATTCAGTTACACTGGTTAAAATCAAATTTATAGGGAAAAAATGGCATTGTAGGCAAATAGCTCCCTGAAGTGAGAAATAAATTTCCCTTTAGCTGTATCACAATGCAATAGCTCATTACAGGTGGCTTTCACCTTTGCTTAAAGCCCTTGCCCTCAGCTGCTGTCAGGCACAGAATATTGATCAGTAATGACTGGTAACTGAGGGCAGAATGGAGGTGACCTGTTCATAGAGATTTCTTGCCCTTTTTCCTTGTATGCAATTCTTTCATCTTTTACTCCTCCCACAGTTTTGATTTCATGTTCTCACTTTCATTTTTTCTACTTTCTATTTCTTCCACACTTCTGCCTTTAACCTGTTTCTCCCAGTCTCACTCCAGATAGTTGGACCTCTCTCAGCAATTCTTGTCCCTACAACCTCCTCAGGCTGCGTATTTGTCTTACTCACAGAATCATAAAATGGTTGTGTTGAAAGGCACCTTAAAGACCATCTAGTTCCAACCTCCCTGCTACAGGCAGGGACACCTCCCACTAGACCAGGTTGCTCAAAGCCCCATGCAGCCTGGTCTTGAACACTTCCAAGGAGTCAAGCTGCATTACCTTGTAAGGGGATGTAGACTTCAAACAGGGGCTGGGACTGACTTCTGATCAAAACAGCCCATGACATCTCCTCCAGGACTGTGCTCTCTGTGCTAAGTTGTTATGGGTTTGAGAGACTGGACCCATCTGAAGATCAACCAGTCTGTTCTAGACTGGTTCCAACGATTCCATGCCAGGCAGCCCATTCTGCATGGTGAAAGTCTCCTTCCTAATGATTCGGTAACACTGAGCAAGCTTGACTCAGAGCACTGAATAAAAGATATGAAGGTCTTTGCTGTAGTTGGATAAATAGGTCAATAGATTGATTTTAGAAAACTCCACCATTGCCTGACATAATTATTTTGCCATTTTGGGACATTGGTATGTGTATCCTGTGAATGCTGAAAAGGAAATTAATCCACTCAACACGGAGAAGTTTTTTTTTTCCTTTTTTTTCCCCCCATCTTTCATATACATGCAGGCATGAGTAAGTAAAATTGTCCAAGCAGCTAGACGTCAGGAACATCTGGTCAGGATGACTTTCTCTCACTGTTCAACTTCTGCTCTTAGAGAAAAATAGGAGTTTGTGACTCTTCCATTTTCAGTATATGTGGATTGAATGGATTCTCATCCAGCATCATCCCACAGAAAGTGTGCAAAAACTTAGATGATCACCACAGTCACTGCTTCCTGATGTTTAAGAGGTGACTCAGCTGATGATGAAATGACAACTCTGTTGTCTTTTCATAAACTGCCACTTAGTGGCACAAAAACATTTCAGAGATCTGTTGTCTTTTCCAAACAGCAGCTCCCTTTATATTAATTTCATGTCCTTGTTATTCAGCTTGAAAGCAAAATCACAGTTTTATTGTCATTTCCTCCCCAAAGGCAAAGCCTGTGAAGATCCATTAGAAGAGATACACTTGAGACAGTAGCCTCCTCCTTTACTGATGGCTTAACTCATGGTATGACTGCAGTAACTTGCAGTGTGTAGGAACTGGTGTTGGAGAGGACAAGCCTCTCACTGATGTGTTATCAACTCTCTTTCACTCAATGCGAGTGAATACAGTGGCCGTGGGTCTGTGAGAGGAGCAGACTCCAGCCATTAGACTAAAAGAGCTGTGTAATGCCACCTCTGAAGATTTATCTTCACCCTCAGTGTTATGGAGAGATCAGTCCCCATCCATGGGTACAGCTGAGTTGTGCTGGAAGCAGTGAGCACTGGCTCTGCTGCCACCCTGCTGCCCAGGAGAGTGTGATGGCTCAGAGTGCACCACTGCTCGAATGCTGTCACCAATTTCTTTCCCCTGCAGCTTCTGGCAAAACTGACAGGTATGAACGTGGCCGGAATAACAAGAAGGTTCTAAAACACCACCAGAGCTGGAGATTGCACTTCTAAGCCTTATTTCAGATATTAACCAGTATTCATACTTTTGATATCACTGGGAGTGGGTTTGCCCACAGGCTATTTTTTCTCGAGGGCTTGGTTGTTTTTTGTTGGGGTTTTCTCAATTGAAAACAAGCAGAAGGAAAGGAAAGATGTAGGCAAAATTAATTCCTTCTGCCTTCAAAGCAGAAATGTTTCTTCTTTTAAAATTCACGCAATTACCAGATAGTGTTAAAGTATAGTAATGTGGAGATGCATAGATAGCATAATATACAGCACATTCCATGCTGTAAACACTCCTAAACAACAATCAGACAGAGGTATGCATCCACTTTTCTGTTTGGTCTCAATGAGTCAGTTTATAAGAAGAGGATTTCTTCATCCAAAAAGGTCCAAGACCTCATATTATCTGCATAAATTTACTTTGTTCAGACTTGACAGGTTTTAGAGATTAAATTAAATCCAGGCAGTTTCCAGACAGGTAAGAAGGTAGATTCCTCGCCCACAGGAGTTGCAATCAAAGGAGGGACAGATGGACAAAAAGCTAGGGAGGGGAAGCTAGGAGACATGTAGCTCAGCACAGATTCAAAAGGTGAATTTAAGGAGTTGCTTTTAACCCAGTCATTTCCCAAACATATCAGTGATGTTCATTGTCTTGACAGCTTTTTTTGCCTGCCTTTCTTCTCCTCTTTTCCTTGATTTTTGTTGGCATTTGTTTCCTTAGTCTGATGCATAGCTTATCCTGTACCTGTGCAAGTGTATGTGTTTAAGACAATGGCTCCATCTGGAAAGGAATTCCTCTCTGCAATCACTGAATGCCTAAGAAGGATTTTGCTCCTGCCCAGTAATTGTCATTCACCTGTGACCCCTTTTTGGTAAACTCTTGGTTGTCTCACTATTATGTAAAAAAAAGGTGCTTGGAATAAGAATGTGTTCTATTAAGCAGGCAAGTCTAAGCGAGTGTCTAACACCAGAGCCTATGAAGTTCATCAGAGGAATGCTGATTGATTTTCTTTAAATAGACCAGACAAAGGGTAGAACATTAGGCTTGTCTAAACAATATGCAAGTCAGCATGGGGCTATGTATTTTCAAGGAGAGCAGAAACGGATTCATTCCAACAGCTGAATATAGCACTGAGAATAGCCTAAGTGTAGGAATTCAGTCTGAAACTTTTAAAGGCATATTTTCCATTGGGTTTAAGAGATAATATTCCCATCCTTCATGAGCAGATACTCTTACTTTTAAAATTATGGCATTAGCACCTGAATGCAGTTTATTTTTGTCAGTGTACCTGAAGGTTTTATAATAGCTGCCAAATGATTACTCACAAAGGGGTGCAATGGGGATCTGAATTGAAGAAAAATAATTTTGGTCCCTAGAAGTAGAGTATTTATATGTTTTAGTGCTCACAGATTTGTTCATAGAATCATAGAATCACAAAATCACAAAATCATAGAATATGCTGAGTTGGAAAGGACCCATCCAGGACCATTGAGTCTAAATCCTGACCCTGCATAGGCGACCCCAAGAATCACACCCTGTGCCTGAGAATGTTGTCCAAATGCTTCTCGAATTCAGAAAGGCTTGGTGCTTTGGTCATGTCCCTAGGGGTCCTGTTCCCATGCATAAGCACCCTCTGGGGGAAAAACATTTTCCTGACACCCAATAAACCTCCCCTCACTCAGCTTCATGCTGTTTCCTTAAGTCTTGTCCCTGGTCATGAGAGTAAAGAGATCAGCGCCTGCCCCTCTGCCTCCCCTTGTGAGGATGTTGAAGACAACAATGAGGTGTCCCCTCAGCCTCCTCTTCTCCAGGCTGAAGGAATCAAGTGTTAAACACTTAAAACAATTTTTTTTAAACTGAAATTTGTCTAAGACAGCAGACTTTGGGTTCTTACCTGCTAAAGGAAGGCAAAGACCAGAATCCCTGTGGTCCAGAAAGTCCTGCCCCTCTGCTCCAAACAATTTTACATCAGAGCAACATCCAGCAAAATGGAATTTTGTATTGCATAGGAAAAGAACCATAATTTGTTTCAGTATATCAAAGCTCTAAGCCCTGTCAAACAATCCTAACCATAATTGACAAGATTCCCTGATCTGCCTAGATTTTCCAGCTGCCTGGCTTCAGAGCTACTAAGGTCAGCATCTGGAAGCCTTTACCTGTCTTGATTCTATTCCCAGGCTTTGAGGTTGCCAGGCTTCCTGCTGCAGATTTGGGCCCCAACTATCAGGATGAGCTGGCAGAGGATCAGCCAGGAAACATTAAGGCAAAATCCCTATCCACTGACAAGTGAATTAAGATTTTCTTTTCCTTATTTGATCTGCCCCAGCAGGGCAGGAAAACTTGGATGGTCAGTTGTGGGCAAAGAGCAGCAACCACTCTGATCAACAAAATGTGTTTGCTCAAGGATACCTGCTGGAGACAGGAGTTGTATTTTTAACAATAACTCTGGATCTTGCATTTGAGTTATGGTTCAGGACAGGTAGTGCCAGTACATCTTGAAGAGATGTTTCCACTGGCAGGAAAGTAAGGGCCTGAAGCTCTGTTCCCCTCTCCTTCACCAGCATCCAAACACTGCTAATAGCTGCCACTCTGGACAATAGAGAAAATTCAATCCAAGGCTGCACAGATAAATCTTTTTTTCAGCCTTAAATAATAAAGACCTCCAGCTCTCATTTAATTGTAATGGAGAAGCACAGTTGGATTATTCTGGAGCTTTTAGGGCAAATTGGCTTACATATATTTTCAACCAGTTATTTAGCTTCTTTGCTGTTTTTGGCATAACTCACAGAACTAATATTTCATGAGTGCTTGGAATTGTATCAGTTGTAAATACAGGGTCAGATCCTATGCTGGTACAAATTGTCTCAGCTTTCTTGAGCTGCCTGGAGGCAAGTCAATGTCTGCACTTGAGCAAGCACCCCACTGTGAGTACCCAGCAGCACAGAGAGCGGGGAATCCCCTTCCACAGAGACAGGAAGGAAGGAAGGGCAGCTCCAGCCTAATAGCAGCCTGGGCACCTTTATTTACTGTGCAGCCTGACAGCAGGAAAGGAAGGAGAGGGGAGCCTTGATTGAGGGTATTCCATGTGATCTGCAGCCCCTTGCAGGACAGGAGTGGTAAGTATGGAGCACCAGCAACATAAGTGATGCCTCTGGGGAAGCCTTTGCTCTCTAACTGTGAGGTGTCTGTGGATCCTTGCTGGCACAGCACAGCCCCTCGCGGTGTTGCTGCACTTGTGTGCTGTGACTCTGTGCTTAGAGACAGTTTTTAAATGCCCTGATGAGAAGTTCTCCAGGCAGGTCTTAAACCCACAGATGTGCCGGTTACCTCTCAGTATTATTCAAGTCAGTCACATGCCTCCTTCTTGGCACAGCCTAAACACCCCATGGAAGTAAGGAATAAAAGGTACAGGCTCAGTGTGCATTGAAGACTTTCAAATGCTTGCTGACTCATTTCAAATAAACCACCTTCTGTGCTATGACAGGAGCTAATTCAGAGTCTATATCTGTAGGATACATGCACTATCATTTCAGTGTAGAGACGAGATGTAGATCAGAAACAGGTGCTAAATGCAGGATGAGTTTAAATGAAGCCTGCTTTTCAGAATGAGGCTCATCCCTGGCTCTTCAGCTGGCTTTCAGAATACTTTAGATTTTGGAAAGTGTTCTGGTTGCACAGAGTCCAAAACAGGACTGCCATGATTATCTAACTAGTACAGCCCATGCAAATGGATTGCCCTTGACACTGAGTATATTTTCAGCTGTTTAATCCGCTCATGATTTCAGGGGCTGTTTTGAGAAGACAAAGTAGCATTTCTCAAATATATATCCCTTCAATTCTCTATAAGTCTCAAAGACTGAGTTGTAGAGAGAAGAAGAAAAAGAGATGTTTGTTAAAGAGATCTTTAAAAATAATTTATAACAAATCCAGACCAGCATGGCTGAGATTTTGTCCTTAACCAGGACACAGACACCAGCTGTGAGGAGTCCTAAGGCTGGTTTGTTTGGGTACCATCATTACAGAAAGAGAGTGGCATTTCATCATTCCTGCACAGGACTGATGCCACGCCACATGGAGTTCTGATGGAGAGGTGCTTCCAGTCCTGCTTGACCCCACTAAGAGCTCACAAGCTAGATTTTTTGGTGACTTCCGCTCTGGAGTAGCTTGCCAATTTCCAGGATGATCTGTAGCAGTTAGGAAAGCCTATTGATATTCCTGGGCATGGTGTGTAAGTCCTAAAGGTGGTAATTTTCTCAGTGTTTGTAGTTCCAAAAAGTATAAAATGAAAAGTACACAGCTGGAGGATCCTTTTCCATCCTTTACACTTGACAAATTCACAATTCTATATTTCTCTTATCACAGCCAGTAGCATCAAAATTGAAAATAATACATAGTGGTCTGAAGGTGCAGAAAAAGACACATTTAGATACTCACAGAATGGGGTAGAAATGATTATAAAGAATGTGCTTTCCCTACCTTTGAATTTTATCTCTTCTGAAATCTAGTATTACAAGGACAGAGCTCAGTCTACAATATCATACAATTTAGGAAAACCTCTTTTCTCTTTTCTTCTTTCTTTTCTTTTCTTTTCTTTTCTTTTCTTTTCTTTTCTTTTCTTTTCTTCTTTTCTTTCCCTTTCCCTTTTCTTCCCTCTTCATTTTTTTTTTCCTCTGGGATTTTATCTTTGTGTTTTCAAGAACTGGTTTATAATCTGTCACCAGCCACTCAAGAAAAAAAAAAAGGATTCATTGATTCAGGACTTCACAGGTAAACAGGGAAGAAATGTGCCTTACATTTCTTACTTACTTACTTACAAAAGCTCTTTTGCCTTTTCACATAATTTTTTTGTAGTTCTAAAGACTATCAGTCAGATCAACAGTTCCATTGGTACCACAACAATTATTACTGCCCCAAAATCCTGCTCTACAGATTTGTGTTATTTGTGTTTTGGGATAAGACTGCAATCTTTCTTTTTTTTTTTTTTTTTTTTTTTTTTTTTTTTTTTTTTTTT
>VZRQ01009625.1:278965-296389 GCA_013397975.1 Machaerirhynchus nigripectus
TTTTTTTTTTTTGTTTTTTTTTTTACCCTGAGAGTAGTGATTTGTACTTTCATGGTCAAGGAATGAATTCAAGTCAAATAACTAAATCCCTCCAAAAAATCCTCATAAATTCTCTATGGCTTACAAATTATGCCCTTTGTATTTAGGAACCATAACAAGACAAGTAATGAAGCAGAAGACACTGGCAAATCTCTAATATCAATGAGGACACTACAAGTAATGAAGCAGAAGACACTGGCAAATCTCTAATATCAATGAGGACACTACAGGAGAAACTGATAGATAATTCAAAATGTGGACAAAAAGCATGTTAGAACACTACCCATCTCTCTACATGAAGTCATTCCTAAAAACTATTCATGTCTTAGCTCACATAATAGTCATATAAGAACACCTATTTGAGATACTTGTTTCTGAACCTCTATCTTCTTTCATAGCATTCACAGGTTTCATCAGAAAGTCTAAGACTTTACTAAAAATTTTTTTACTTACCTGTCAGAGGATCTTTGGACTGGGATTTTTAAAAATTGAAACTCAGTTCTAAAAGGAATTTTAAAGCAAACCATCCTCTGAAGCCCCTGAAGTTTTCAGATAGAAGTCTGTATTAATTTCTCAGATCTCTTCAGTTCCTCTAGCAAACCTTCCCCAGTACTGAAAAATCCAGGACAGCAAACACATGCAAAACTCACAACTACAGAAAGAATTTTGGTGTTGGGAGTGTCATTGAAGAGAACAAGTTTCTGCCTATGGTCATGATACCCGCAACTGACTGAGGAAATAGTGACTCCCACTATCTCTGGAGAACCTATATTTATGAGTTTTTCTATGAAATTATCTCTGTGAAGCATGCTGTGGATCTTTGCTTCTTCAGCAGGATTTCTCCAAAGTCTCAGTTTGAGAAGAATTTAGGACTTTTCAGGGAAACATCAACATTTCATGTTTTTTATGTGGCATCACCTCCTAATCCTATTCAAGGTCCTAGAGCACTTTTAGGATTCTGTATTTAGCACAGATTTCCCCAAAATCCGGTAGCTGTTAAAAATTAAATGCCTGTCACTTGTCTACTCAACATCTGCATTTCAGATATGATACAGTGTGGAATCCAGCTGTTCCATATGTCCTCTGCTGTGCAGACACAAATTCCAGTACTTTTGGGAAACTGGCTGCACTTTACAGTTGTTTTCCTCAAAGACAGAAGGTTTAGACAGATGAGGAGAGAATTAATGGACTTCCTGAGTAGGGACTGTGTGCATGCTGCCTCTGACAAGTTCTGAAAGCATATACAGGGAGCCAGATGAGGAGTTCACAAGGGGTCTGGTGATTCCCTGAAGGACTAGATTGACGTGATCTGTATGTGCACAAATTTCTTCTGAAGCAAATGCTAGTTATTCTTTTAGAAGACCAAGTTTCTGGACCTTCCTCTCAGGCACAGGGTGATTACAAACTGTCTGAAGTGCCATGGTGGAATCAGATGTGTGACTTCTGTGGGAGTCCAAGCAGCAGGAGTGTTGCAGTAATGTAGTGTGTCTGGCCTGCCTTGAAAAGGGGGCCAGTTTTAGCAAGGTCTTCATGGGAAAATACAGGATTTGTCACATGGGTTATGAACAGATATAAACTCAGTATGGTAAATAACCAAATGATGGCTAGCATTACATATTTTGTGGAAGAATCCTTTTTTTGGCAAAAGCCCTGTCAAAACTGGCTGCTTCTGTGCAAGTAGATGATCCGGCAGAAGTATCTTCAAAACATGTGTACCCTCTAATGGATATAGTTACAAGATTTTGATCCAAACCTATGAATACCGAAAGGGATGGCAATAAACCTGACTTCAGAAAATAACATTTGGTTTTAAATACATTAAAAATGTGTAGCATCCCTGAGAGCACAAAACATGTCTGGATTTGGGATGTGTTTGCCGCTGTAACTCAGACGTACAATACGTCAGGCTTATTGTCGTTTCTTTGAGACATCGGGGATAGCAATGACCACAGCCCCAGTGACAAATCCAGCTATATGGGAAACCAGAAAAACACAACTGCTTGGAAAACTAATGTGTGAAGGAACAAACATAAAGACATTTGAAAACAATTTCACCAAATGTGCTACTATTCAGTAAACTGAAATAATGTAAATATGTTTTTTGTTTGGCTACAGCATACACTTGAAATCTGAATTTGTCATCTTAGGGGAAAAACGCCCACTGTCTATGTAATGTGAGGGTTTTTTCCCTTTCTTTCTTTTTTTTTTTTAAATTTTTTTTTAATGCTAACCTTCTGCTACTGTTTGATCTAGACCAGTACAAATTTATCTGATCTGTGTGGGTTTCATGGGTGCTGTTACCCATCTGCTGTTGGAATGAATTTTATGATACAGGCGCCAAGTTGGATTGTCACAAATAAAAAGAAGAAAATCTTAAGAAATAAATAATTTAGTGCTGCCATTCATTGTGCTTGATTCTCTTTGAGACATCTTCTTTGGGAAATGAAATCTAAATTGTCCTACCCTAAAGCAGAGTATTAGAATTTTTATTTGCATTGGGGAGCTGAAGGTACGTGAACGGGCAATAGATGAGGAAAAGTGCCAGACAGAGTAAACTGTCAAAAGTAAAGACATTTGATCAGTTTAAGAAAAAGGCAGAAGGAGCTCAAGAGACTTAGGTCAACTCCTCAGTATTGCATTTAAGCTTATTTCCTGGTGGATTAGATGAAATTCAAGCTACTCTGGACTCCAGGTTGTGTTATGTTTTTTCTTCTTACATGGAGCATGCAGAATTTTCCTTCCTCCAGAGGACAAGTGAGCTGGCAATTAGCAGAGGGTATGACCTCTGCTCACACAACAGTATTTTAGCAGAGGTTAGAGCCGCTAGGATCTGGAAAGCAGCAAAGGATCTGGAAACAATTTTTATGCTAAAATAATCTCTATGGTTTTCATTCTGAAGTTTACATATTTTTCCCCTCAATGTGATGTTTTTAGGGAATGTACTGATAAAATCTCTAATTTTTTTTCTATATATTCTGATCTCAATGGCCAGTTAGGCCAGACCAGCAGATTTAGCTGGGGAGAAAGTATGCTGCAGTTTCATCTGCTGCAGTAACATCCCAAAAAGCCAAAAAAAATACAAAAATACACAAATCACCATTCAGTCAAGACTTACTGTATTTGCTTTGTGCTTTGCTGCACATTGATCACCATATTGGTCTTTCCTGTGGATCTAGCAGGTCCTGCTAAGGAAGGATAAACAAAAGTGAGGAAAGTTTATAAACATTGAAGGAGCATGCTTCTGGGAGCGGCTTCCAGTTAGAGGAGAATGGGGTCAAAATCTGAACCGGCTGATAGTATTTCTATGATAAAGTGAGAGCAATCCCAGAGCCTGTAATTCAAGCATGCGATTAAGGTTTCCAATGCTTGTTTTTCTGGTAGATGCAAGTGAGAGTTGAAGAGATTTGATCATGTATTTTTATTCCACGTATTGTTAATACCTTAAACTGAAACTATATTTTAGGGTTCTTGACCACATGTAGGGCACAGGATGAAATTGGTGGTTTTGGTTTGGATTTTTCACTCCAGATATACAACTTGGCTTTGATGAAGAGTGGGGAGGAATTTGGTTTTTTTCTTCCTTTGGCAGACTGAAAACTAGTCACAGCTAGCAAAGGGACATTTCATTGGCATTTGTAGTGATAGTAAACTGTCTTTGGTCAGGGGTATGTGTCTTGCTTATGCATTCAGGACTAAAACAACTGTGTTATAGGATACAGGGAGGACTTTTTCCCCATTATACCGTCAGGGACTGTTGATTTGTGTGTTTTTGTCTTCTGTATTGTGGTCCACTTCCTAGGATCATATGGTCATTTTCGCTCCAGAAATGTCACCATATTTCTCAGTTGGAAGTCCTCTCCTCCTGCAGGCAGAAATTTTGTGAAATCCTAGTCATTGTTCTAAAGGGATGAAGACTGTTACATGGGGTCAGGGAGAGGTTCATGTAGTTTGGGGACATCTGGATCGTATTGATCCAGGTGGTGTGTCGTACTCAGACACGAAAGAACCACACAGACACCGTTCTGTCAGGATAGGGCCAGGGCCAAAAGAGAGAGCAAGAAGGGCCAAAAAGAAGGAAGAAAAGGGGGAAGAGAAAGGAAGAAGCCGGCCTGGCTCTTTATTTTGTCAGTTGTATATTTTTTTAGAGACAACCATGGATTGGAGGATGGGGTTACCACCTCTCAATGACACTGGTCAGACCAAAAGTCTATCATATTTCTCCGCCTAACAAAAAGAATGATAATAATAGATACTGGTAGGTAAACATGCCTGATGCTTACAGTAAAAGTGCCTGAAAAATTCTACTAGAAGAATGAAAACATAGAAAGACTGCAAAACTCAGGGCAACAGTGATGTCTTACTGTCATATGACACAGCAAAGTAAAATTAGCAAACAGAATTAGAACCATCATTGGTGGAACATTTTGAGAATTATCCACAAGAAATTAGAAGGTGGTGAACTTTAAAGGGTTCACTTTTGGATTCTGCTCACCCGAAGGAACGCAGCTTCAGAGGCTATATTTAATGAGATACTCGTCTTTGTTTAAAATACAGGCTTTACTAGTGTCAGCTATGATTGTATGTCTTGGTTTATCACCTAAACTCCTTAATTCAAAGGTCTGAACTAGAAAAGCAATTGATCTACCATTTTCTCAGCAGGGTTACTGCAGCAACACTTAACATTCTAGACTGGTCTCCTGCTTATTTTTGAAAGGACTGTCATATGTTTGTTTAGACTAAAGCTATAACGTCAGTGAGACTGCTCATGTGTTAAAACTAGACACATTGCTGAATTCAGTCTTCCTGCAGTTTGAGATTTGCTTATCTGACAGACAGCCAACTTTGCTAATGGAGATATTTAAGTTGTTGGTCTCTTGGCTTAAAAAGAGGGAGCTGGTTTCAGGACAGTGCTTATGAAAGTCCTGGCTTAGATCTCACTTTCAGCTTTAGTAAAAAACCTAACTTTTGGTAAAATAAAAATAAATAAATTTTAGTAAAAGAAAAAGTTTTTTATACCTTAAAACCATGTTGAAAAGCTGATCTTTATTTTTACGCAGAGGAGTCTAAAAAATCTCAAAATGTTAACAGGAGATACTTGCATCAACATGATTTGAAGTTTGTAACTGAGTCTGGCTGGATCAATCTTTCTTTGTTTATATTAATTGTGCATTTTGCATACTTTATATATAGACATTACAGAAATATAAAATATAAATATATGTATAAATATACATGTATGTACACACAAATATGATCTGCCTGTTTAATATAACAGCCTCTACTGTAATTATAAATAGACCTAAAGAAACAATTAGGGAAAGCATGGTTAAAAATTGTCTGAAATGTTGAACTGATGAGTCAAGCATTGTGTTTATCTCTTAATTAACCCAAAATACTAGGGATAATATGGAATAATGTTAGCCAATCAGGCTGCACATGAAAATAATGCCTCCTGATTCACCAAGACTGCTGAAAATAGCTGTCATCACCAATGAACCTATCTAATAAACGCATGCACATTTTCTTCTTGACTAGTTTTAAATGGTGAACAATAGTTTTCCACCTGCCCCTCCTACCAAAGCACTGATTCAATTTCTCAGTTTTAAAGAGCACTCCTACACACAAAACCCCCCGGAGTTTGGAATGAGAAGACTTCAGTACCTTCTGATGAAAACATACAACGCCTGGTTTCTCAGTGCTTTTTGTAGGCAACCCTGCACGTGTTGAACCAGAGCTCTGTGTGGAGAATCTCTACAGGACGTGGCCCTGAGGATATGTGGAATATATATGGATGACTACTCAGAATCCCTCCTGTAACAGCAGAGATGTGTACATGAAGAAAGATCAGAAAAGGGTAGGGAGCAGGTTAATTTACAGTAGCTTTAAACAGCACATGCTGGATTAAGACAGCCAGAGGTACAAAGAGGTCAGATACATTAGTTGTGCAACTTTTCCATGGTCACAGTCTCTGTCTGGGGTGTAAAGAAGGGCATTAAAGCAGCTTTCTGATGGTTCTGCACCTGCTGGGAATGTGTCTGTACAGGTGGAATCCCAGGAGTCTTATTAAGGCAGCTTTTAATTTGCTTTGCTGTTTTAGAAGAGACTCAGAACCTGTGCTTTTGACCTCTGGCTTTAAGAAACATAAATTGTCTTATTTCTCAGCAGGGGTTTGGCCAGTGTTTATTTTCTGGAATAATAATTTTTAGTATTCACCTCCCAAAGCAAATGTTTTACATCCTCAAGCGAGGCAAATAAATATGCACACCAAGAAAAACTCCTTGTAACCCTTTTCTTCAATCTATGCAGCAAAAGACGGCTAGATGAGAACTACAGCTCTAATGTATGCTCATAGAATCTTTCATTTATTATTTATATAATTATTTGCAGAGTGTTGTTGCCATGACAACTTTTACACACGGTGAGATAAATCCTTGCATAGACAGTAGTCACGACTCCAAACACTGTCACATGAAGATAAGTCTACATGGACATTTCAAGCTTTGCCAAATTTTTCTAAAGTAATTATTGATATTAAAATAACTTTCTTCTGCTAAATTAGAGAAAATAGCCTCATTTTAGCCTAACTTCCTCAAGAAACAGAGTTTAAGGTATAACTTTTTCAGTTCATCTGTCTGATTATCCTCTCCTAATATCCTTCAAATCTGTTGGTGTAATTTCAATTACCTTTTGCTATGATGTCTCAAAGATAGTTAAATCTGACACAGTTCAAGGAAAGTGGTTGTATGAAGGTGCAAGAGTCCTAAAGTAATGAGTCACAGAAGTAAATATTCCACCATGACCATGAATGTGATGAGATCATTTTGCATACTAGTTCAGACATCATCAAACTGGCCAAAACACATGCGATTTTTGTTGTACCTAAAGGGGAATCAAGGCAGAAAAGGTGGAGCTGTGGGAAGGTGGAAGCATGAAGGGTTCTGGTGGAGACTGGAGATGTGGCAGGGAGGACATGAGGAATGTTCTTGTAGTGATGGGGCCGTGGGCTTCCAGGACACAAATTAAAATTAAATGAAGACTTCATTGAATTCTGTCACTCAAGGACAACAGTTTCCAAATTATGCAGCCTAGAGCAACCTCCAGGTTGGGGAGCTAGAGCTTTGCAATATGTGAGGCAGTCTAGCCTGCTTGACTCCTCCAGTCTCACTCTTTGGGGCAAAGACTTCCAATCATAATGAATTACAAACACTACATGTGCCGGGGTTAGGAACTGCCCATCAGACAGTCCAGGCAGTCAGCTGGCACCACAGCCCAGTGCTTTGGTAGTGATAATGCAAGGCAGACTTTACCCTGGGACAACCTGAAATGGATTTTCATCCATGGACTGAAAGAAATTAAGCTCCTCTAAGTTTCACAGCTTCTTGCCACTCAACAGTGACACCAGAATCTCTCCAGGCTTCTCAGCATCAATTGGATTTATGGGGATCAGGTTTCACATTTGGAAATACAATATGGCTTTGTTTGGAAATGCAATATCATTATAGATATATGAATGTTAGACTTTTTCTTTTGAGAAATTCTATAGATGTGTGTGCACTCACTCATGTTAGATGCTCTGAATCGTGAGGATTGAGGGAAAGAGACACATTCTTTGAACACTTAAATATGAACAATTCCAATCACAACATTCCAAAGTAAATGAAAAATAAGGTCAGTCTTTTCCACCAGAATGCCTAAAAAAGTATTCTGTATATGTTCACTTAACTGACTTCTTTACTTCAGATACTGGTCTTCCTGTTATCAGTGATGCAGGTTCAGAATCTTTAAAAATAATTGCACCTTTAGATGCCTGTACATGAGAATTTGATGCCTGTGATCAACCATTTTGATTAAATTTGATTATTATTCACTACAGAACATGTCAAAAGCCTTAGAGTGTATCAGAAGGCTGGAAAAGTTAGTGAGTTGACCATGGCTGGATGCCAGATGCCCACAAAAGCCACTTTATCACTCCCCTCCTGAGAAGGGAAGACTGGGTGGCTCAACATCACATTAGACGATGATGAAGAAGGGCAGGTTTCTTTTGGCATCTTAATCTATCCACTGTACTCCTTAAATTCTGCCTTGAAACCCATTACATTTAATACTTTTAACACTCTTCCTCTCTTAAGGAAGTTTGGCAGACAAAGATGAGTGATTCAAGCACTGCAGGATTTTTCAATAAAATTAAAGTCCTGAAATTCCCTAAATTCAAATGGAATTAAATAAAACATTTTATAAGAGCACAAAGTAAACCAAATAGCCAAACAACATGTGAGAAATTTTCAGGCAATACAGAAATAGCCAATAAAACCAGCCAGTTAAGTCTGCCAAGAAGCCAGATGCTATGATAGAAAGAGCATTTTTCACAGCTTTCAGTCAGTGTCACATGATTTCCAGCTGAGGAAAGAAAGAAGACACTCTAATGGTATTCATTTGTTAAGATGGGTGACACCTTAAGTGTTTAATTTCCTAATCTTTTTCTTTAAAGTTTGACAGGAATTTGAGAATAATTAAAAGCCCTTCTGATATCAGGGTCTGATTTTGGTGGCTTCATACTTATCCTCATTCATTTTTATTACCAGATCACCATAAATGTCATCATAATGCATTAACTAGGCACTATTTGAACAAGAGTGGGCTGGAACTGAAGTAGATAGGGTTTTGGAAACTAGGCTATTAGGTACTTAAGCAAGCTTTCCCCTATAGCTCTTCCACAACTTTCTGGCAGTATGCCTGCCTTGAGCTAGCACTGATAATATTTCGTTTTCTTAAGCACCACCTTAATTTACAATTTTGTCCAAAATGAAATAATGCACTCAATCTGTAAAAGTGGAACATACTTTATATGTGTGTATTTTCATTCCTCTCTATATGCAGTTCATGGACTTTCAGATATAGGCAAATAGAATTAATGTTTTGACATGAAAACAGTGAAAAATGTTTGGAACAGTATACAAGATCAAGTCATTTTAACCTGTTTTTTGAAATAGCTGTAGTTATGATATCTTTGGTTTTATTTATCTGTATTGCTTGTGCTACTGAAAAAGACACAAAACAGAAAAAAAGAGGAAAGAAATTGGAACTGCTTACTTATTCTCATAAACATGACACCTCATTAAATCTGGTTTTCACACAAGGGGGCTTGCATACTTTGAAATATTTCTGAGCGTAGTCCTGGGGATTCTACGACAGAGAATACCACCTTGATGGAAAGTCAGTCTGCTGAAAAGCAGCACTGCTTCAGGACAGGAAAACAGCCTCCTAGATAAGCAGATTTTCTGAAAGTGTCAACAAATAAGGCAACAAAAGTTGGCATACTTCCTGGACACTTTCAACTAAGGCATCAATTTCTTTTTTGTCTTTGCAAACAACTTTTCATTATAAACTTTAGAAAGCTTCCAAGAGGATTCGGATTTACACCTTTCTTTCCAAAACAGAAATAGATTCTCCTACCTGCAACACTCATGTTAGTATAATGAAGGCCACTTTTCCTGCTAGTAGGCTTTTAGGAATTAGTCACTGAACAAACCACCTGTAACCCTCAATTACTTTCATCCCTCCTCTATTCTGAATGAGAAAAATCTTATTATGGACATGGAGAATGCTGAAGGAAGAATGGAGCATGCTTACTGAGCCAGAGAGAGTGAAGCAAAACTATAAAGACATATATTTCCCCTAATCTTAGCTGAGAGGTCATGCATCACCACAATTAAACACACAATGTTACTGTTACTTATGGAAAAGAAGGTGCAGAAAAAAACCCAGAAAAGTATGCTGCAAAAAGAACAACATAAACTTCTTACATACATCTTCTGAAGAAGAAAAGAGTAGTCCTCCCTGTCAGTTTAAGGGCACTTCTCAGGAGCCTTTCAGCTGAAAGAATGATGGTCTTTCTCCACTACTTGACCTTCCTACTTCAAAGTGCAGCAAAGAAATGCATCTCCTTTCACAGGAAAGCATATTCCTTCGAAGATGATGAATGTGAAGGTAAGAATTAGTCAAGGGCCTATTTGAAGTGAAACCAGTGCAGAAAATGGTGGAAATAATTTATTTCATATTAGCTAGTTAAACTTAGTGATGGAAAACAGAAGGACGTATCTCTTTACACCAACCTCAGTCATGGAAATAACAAGTGTAGAGAAATGGCTTTTGTTTTCTTCTTCATCTTTCCCCCACCCACAGCATTCCCAGCTGCAAAAAGCTTTCACATCTCTCTCCCAGAGAAACCCAAAGGCAACACATGCCGCGGATTGATCACACTGGCATGCCAATGCAAATGGCAACTTCAATTGCTATGTTGTATCAGTTAAATCAACACACCAGTTGATCTGCTGGGTAACAAATTTGAAAAGCTCTTCTCCCTGAAGAGAATAAAGTCTCAGTGTTGTTTTCCGTTCTTTTATGTACTTGTTGGTGTAACTATGCAACCTTCCCTTGGGAAAAGCAGTAGAAACCAAGCTACTCAAACTGTGCTTGAACTGCATTGACACCTCTGCAGAGATAAGAGGCTGTGATGAGCTCTCTTTTGCTATGATTCTCAGCTTATTCCTGAAAGTACATGTTGTCACAGCAACACACCATCTTTCACAAGAATGACATAATCTCTCCATTGGAAAGACTTTTTTAAACAAGACTGCACTCCCATTCACTGCCTAAAACAATCTCTCAATGACTCTCAGAAACTGAATGCTCCCAGGACCAGTATCTGTAGCAGAGTGTGTGTCCTTATAATGTAGGAGGCTCTGGTTGTTATCTACCTTTCTGCTAGAACAAACACCTCTCTCAGCATTCATTGATGCCATTGTGGAATACTGGCAAATTCCGATGTAAATGGTTTAACCTTGGACCCTGCAACAGAAAAAAAAAGCACTTTAGGCTGAAAAGCTAGATTTTCAAAGTGACACATGACATAGACTAAACTGTGTGAGAACTCACTATCCAAGTGTGTTGTTTGGTTTTGAATGGAGACAGTAATTTCACTGGACTATTCCAATTAGGAATACATCTCTTTGCTGTCCACCCCAATCCTTCCCTCAGTGGATTTCCACCATGGGGATAGCACTGCTAGGCAGCCAGGGACCTTGTCCAGAGCACCACCACCACAGAGAGCATTAATTGCTGCTGGGCACCAAGTGGCTCAGATGGATTCAGTTCAGCGTTGACTAAATTCATATGTCTGGAAGAGACTTTGCCGGCTCAGCCAGTGCAATCACCTTGTTACAAGGCGCATCATTGATACTGGCAGACGTTCATCTCCTATCTTCTTAAGGAACCGCAAGCTTGCCCAAGCAGGTCAGTTAATTTTTAACTTATTCCTAGAAAGGACACATGTTCCTACGACATTACATCAGTCTTTCTGCTGGTTTAGTCCATTACTTCTCGTATGCCTAGTATGGTCATAGAGCACTGGTGCTTCTTCACCCTTTCAGTAATATTTTCCATCTTTGAAAACTGTAGTCACATTCTCCCTCAGGCACCTCTTTGCAAGCTAAACTGCCTCAAGTTCAGATTTTTGTTGTAAGTCATGAATCATTTCTAGATGGCTTGACCAAGCTGAAAAAGAGCATTTGATGCAGCAACTCTGACAAATTTAACTTGAAACAAATGATCATTTTAGTATTTTCAAAGTAAAGTTTTGGTTTTTTTATTTCCTTGTTTCGTAAGTATTTTTTGACTTCATATCCTAATACAGGATGAAAAAAAGTGTAGGAATATCTGAATTTCACATGGAAATTAAATTCTAGCATCCAGTTGACACTTTTAGGTGGTTGGCCTCCCTGCAGCTTCAGGTCAGAGGATGATGTACGTGAACATGCAGGTTGTTTGGCTAAAACTGAAAGATGTAGCAGATGACTGAATTGCAAAATATCTGCTGATTGATACTGTTGTAGGCAGGTTATTATAGATTAAGTGCAAAATCTATTTTAGAGAGTTATTTTTAATGGGTGAATCTTGTACACCCTTAACTTCACTGTGCATACATTAGCAGCACAATCTGAAAGCCTTGTCTTGCAGCTCCCTGGGGTGCAAACTGCTTCTGTGTCTGGGCCAGGGCCGTGACCTGGTTTAACTGTTCATTTCCATTACTACAGTTCTAAGCTTGATCTCTGGCATTTCTGACCCTAATGTTGAGCTTCATTATTTTTATGATGGGGGTCTAAATTTGTGTTCCTGCTGACAGGGCTGTTCTTATCACTGTAGATCAGAATTTTGAACCTATTTAAGCCTCACCTTGTCACCTTCTTAGCATTTAACACAAAGAGTGGGGAGAAATGTTGCAAGCATTTTGATATCTTCCAAGCCAATGTCCACCAGAATGCTGAATTGGCTGAAAGTTAATTTTTTGGTGTTGGTTTGGGTTTAGGCTTTAGTCCTGCAGCATTTAACTCATGTTTATATAGGTAAAGTGCTGGGAATGAGTGACTGGAAACAGGATAGTGCAGAAACATCTCTTTGAGTGGAAGCTGAGAGTTTGGCTTAGGTTGTTGTGTGACCCCTATATATTTAACTATTAGCTTTAAAATTTCTCCAGCTGCACTGTTGCTTCTGGTCCTGTCTGTTCCTTTACAGAGCAATTCACACATGTGTCGTGGTTTGACGCTGGTTTAAACACCAAGCACACAAAATCTTATTTGCCTCTGCTGTACTTGAGCAGAGAAGGGGAAAATTAAAACTTCATATTCATAAGGTGAAATAAGGATTATTGAAGAAAACGGAAAATTTCAAGGCAAAACAGGTCCACACTTAAATAGTTACAGTATAAATAAGATTTATTTCTAAGTGAAAAATAAAAAGAAAGAATAAAAAGTTAAAGTAACCTTTAAACACCTTTCTCTCCCAATGCCTCCCTCCTTCCCACCAAGACATGCAAGGGATAACAAAACATGGCGTTTGGTCAGTGCTGCATTTCTTAAGTCTTCCTTTACGATTAAGGAAAAAAGTTTCTTCTGCTGTGCTGTGGGATTCTTCCCACAGGAGACAGTTCTCTATGAACTTCTCCGGCCTGGTTCCAAACTGCCACAAGCAGCAGTCCCCCAAAATCTGCTGCAGTGAAAAATTTCTCCCACAGTTTAGCAGTCTTCTCATTACTGCCAGAGTGGGCCATAGTGGTCCATGGGGTTTTAGTCTTTTAAGGATGAGCTATTCCAGCCTAAAAGCAATGGCTCTCTTCTTCAAATCTCTAAAAGCCTCTCACAGCCTCTATGTGACCTGGCGTGGACACTCTTTCTTTGCAGGCTGTGCATGGAGTTTCCATCCCTCCATGTACTTCAATAAATTATGGAAAACCAGTTTTTAATATTACAATCCTCACCACGGCTTGCAGGGAGATTTAAGCTCCAGCACTGGACACGCCTCTGCCCTCTTTTCCCATCTTTTACACTGATCTTGGTGCCGCCATTTTGGCTTCTTCCCATGTGATCTTACTTTTCCTTTCTTTCTGACCTTGGAGTCACCATGTTCTTCTCCCTCACATGACTTACTTTTCTTTCTCTCTGACTTGGAAGAAGAGTTGGCCTCTGCAAGCCTTCAGCTGAAAAGATGATCTCACTTGGGCCTGGCACTGGGGAAAAATCCATCCTGCCTCTCACCGTTGGCTGCGTGTGGTGTTTTTTCAGTTTGGAACGGGCCATGCGGAGGGGGGCCCCCAGAAGCCGCACCACGTAGTCTCGTCTGTGTGGCAGCTCATGGCTGTTTCTTGGCTGCCTGCAGCTCCAGGGTAATTCTCTCCCCAGCATCCTGGGCCCCGCGCTGCCGCGCCAGGGGAGGGGGACCTGGGCCTGCTCAGGGAGGGAGCCCAGGGCCCACTTCCCCTCCCCCTCTTGGCTGGAGAACAGGAACAAAAGGGAAATTCCAGCACCTGCACGCCCTCTAAATGTGCAAATCGCAGAAGCATTACCAGCTTTCTCATTGGGTTAGCAATTTGTCCATCAATTAAGTTTCAACCTACCACAACATGTTAATCCAGCAGAAAGCCATCTTTAAAAATCCACTTAGTTTGCTGAAGTGGCTCAGGAGGGTGTTGGGCAGTGGTGGCACAAGAGTCAACTTTCCTTGTGTGAAACTTCATCTGTAGATTAAGGATGAGGTAAAACCTGGCACTTCAAAACCTTTGGCAATCTTAGGGCTAGCAGCATCAAGATGAGGTCCCTTGTATGTGGTATGCTTATGTTACTGTAAGGATGACCACTTTGAAATATGCTTATTTTCTGTGTTGTTGTGTGCTACTTTTATTCAAAATTATCTCAAATTACCAGCTTTCCATTTATAAAGAATACTTCCCCTTCCTTTCTAACATCCTCCTGGACATTTCCTTCCCAGATTCTTCAGTACTCAACTGCTACCTTGCATGATATTAAATGACTCTCTCATAATACTAGAAAGAACCTTCTGTGGAGTACTAAATTAAATAGTAGCAGGTAGCTGAAAATTAGGAGTAATGTATTTAACCAGGGATGTGCAAAAGAGAATGTGACTTTCCACTTCACTTATTGCTAAAAAAAGAGTTGCTAAAGATATACCACAGCTATTTTGCTTATAATTTATTTTTAGATGCATCAGACCTATAGAATAGTTTTGGGATTAATTTGATCAATCATAGATCTTTTACATCAGAGCTAGAGACTTCCTTCACAGCTAGTGGAGACAATCACTCTTACTAGATGGCAGTTCACAACACCCTTGTGTAAACTAGGTCATGTGAATTGTATCCTTAAGTTCTATTGCCTTTAAAGGGAAGCCATAGCTACTAGTTTAGGCACATTGTATTTTACTATGGTGGTACAAAGCCAGAGAAAGACAGGGTAAGCTTTTTTTTTATGATGTAATGTCTGTCATTCGGCCAGCTAAGTATTTTCGGGAAAATGACACCAGATTTTGGGCAAGACATTTTTTCAGGTATAAAACAAAAGATGCAGATCTTAGAGGAAAACACAAACTGAGAACAGTTTCTCAGCATTTACTTAGAAAGAGATGCAAAATTTACAGTCTCTAGCCTAGGTCCTTGCTCTGCCAATTAGTTTCCAATGGCATGTGTAAGCATGGTGAAGACACAAGGTGGTCTTACAGGATAGAGAAGAGTAGAACCTGCAGACTGGGGACAGGCTTGTCAAGCCTGTCAAGAGAAGCAAAAGCAGGGAAATAGGAGCTCACAGACTGGTGATCATTGCCTTCATCCACACAAATGACAATGTCAATTCAAGAAATGACCAAGAGGTGATTTGTATATCTGTTCTCTCTCTGTCTGGTTCCAGCTCTCTGGGTTGTGATGTCCTCCGTATTAGGCGGGAAATTCAATAAAACATAAAAATAACTCAGAAAAGGAGAGAGGTTTGCCCTCTGACAGTGGTGTGCCTTCTTCAGTAGCCTACAGAACTCCTGTAAATACTTTCTAGTGATTCTTTTGTCTATTCCCTCCTCCATCCTATCTCAGACCAGCATGAAGATGTGAATTGGTGCCTCATGCTGGGATCTGCAGGCAATCCCCCTGACAGGTGATCATCTGGGGATAGGAGAAAACCCAAGGAAAAAATGAACTTCAGAAGAAATAGAATCAGAGTGGTTTGGATTGGAAGGGACCTTAACAACCTCTGGTTCCAACGCCCCTCTGACATGGAAAGGGTCACTTTCCACTAAACAGGACAGTCCAGTAGGATCAACCTTTGGGACAGTGACAGCTCTATGTGGTGCTGAGTGGCAGGGCTCAGCCTGGAAAGCAAAGGATCCTGCTTAGATCTATGAGAACCCGTTGAGCTGCCTTTATAAATGACTGATGTGAAATCATGGAGCTCTGTGATACTGTGCCAACAGGGAGCAGAGTCACCCACTGGGGTGGCTCTTTAGAGCTGCAGCTGGCCAGTCAGAAGCTGCTCCATGTCACTTGGAGAGATGAAGCTTCTCACTGAAATGCCTCTGCACTCTCTGGCTGCTTGTTAGGCAGCAAACCTGACCAACCATCAAAATTAAACTACTTCTTTAAAATCCATAATCCGATTTAAAATATAATTTGCATTTAGTAAATGTTTGTTAATTGTTAATGAGATAACATTTGGTAAATATGAATTATTTAAGGCCTGACAAATATGATTTGATGGCTACTTGGCCAAATTTTCAAGGGAATAATTATACAGATAGAGAATTAGAACAAGCTGCATGCTTCTGTCCATAGAAGCTGGCTAATCAGAGGGCTAACTAAACATTCTGTGGTGCAAATTTGACAGCACATGCTTTTGGCTATGCATGGATCCTTAAGCAAATTTAAAGTCTGCATGTGAAAGCAAATATCCCAGTGATTTAACAAATGTTTCTTAATCTCTATAATGAAATAATTCCATAGCAAAAAGAGATAATTTAGCAATTTTTCACTCTAGCAGACTATATTTTGTTTTAGGTTTTTTCTGGTTTATTGTTATGGAAGACATATATTCTCATTTATAAAGTATTTATTTTAGAATTATTAAATATCTTAATAAATCGAAATTAAAAGTACTTAAAGTATTTAAGGGCTACTAAAACAAGCAAACAAATTAGATCTCTGTGGAAAGGTATAACCCCAAATCAAGTTTATTTTGACCACAGTTTTTTTTGGATTTTCATCACCATTTTTGCATACTAATGCTTTTAATGGGCTTCAAGAGCATGTATCCAACAGCTGAGGGTCTCATTAATGAATCTTTTACATCTGCTAGCTCTTTGATTCCATGACTTGATGTTGAATAATGTATTAAACTTTTGCAGGCTACTTCTATTTGCTTAATGAAAGCTGCAATGGTTTCTTCATGTTCATTTATTCTCCACGTTTGACTAAGGCCACATAACAACCACAATGCTGCTGTGGTTTAACAACAGAAAAGTAATAATCAACAGATCAGAGAACTCACCTAGATTTACCTTTCCACAGAAGACCAGGAAAAAGCTTCTAGCAGCTGCCTATTGTCAGTTGTGATGGTTTGAACCTGAGTTGATGGACAGTTGTATGGACCAATAGCGCTTCTCGAAATTCACATATTTAAACCAGGTGGGAGCCCGGGAAATCTCTCTTCTTTCCGGCTTTTGAGCTGGTAACAGGGCTCTGGCCAGCAGGCCAGGTTGGGCCTGGCTGGGCCTGGCTGGGCCTGGCTGGGCCTGGCCGGGCCTGACCACTCGGCCCCGGCAGGGGCTGGGGCCACACCCACGGCTCCGTGAGGGCCGTGATGCCCCCCTGCCTTCTCCGGGGCAGCCAGAAAGCAGCTCCTGCCGCTGCCCAGCAGAGATCATGTGACCACCAGAAAGATAAGTTTTAGCTGCAAGCCAAGGCTCCGGGTAAGATTACCCCCTTCTGAACTGTAAATTCCCCAGAAGAGATGAGGCCTGCCACATCCATCCTCTCCCAGGTCAGAGGAAAGGGAA
>VZRQ01009625.1:296627-471673 GCA_013397975.1 Machaerirhynchus nigripectus
TCCCAGGGGAAAAGAAGACCTCTATTCCCGAGATGAAGATGCCCCTAGAGGCAGATGACGAGAACCTTTGCTCTTGAACTGCTCATCCTGAAAATAGTACCCCATTAGCTAAGACCGAACCCTTGAAAACAGCTGTGGGAAAAGCTGTAAGCCGAGGGAAGGGACTTCCACATGCCAGCAGAAAACCACCCCGGGCGGCTGTTGTGCGGTGACCTGGAAGCCACGAGAAGACTCCTTCTTGTGGAGAAGCCCCATAGCATGGGCAAAAGAGACTCCTCTCCCTAAGTGAACTGATGAAAGACTATTATATATGTGGTAAACTGACTGAAATAATCTCAAGTTTGTGCCTTTATGTTGTAACTGGGAAGAGGGGGGAGGATGAGGGGAAGAGAAGTGTTCTGAAGGTGTATTTTGACTCTTACTAATTCTTTTTTTTCTTTTAGTTCTGGTAATAAACTTCTTCGTGTTCTTTAAGTTTAGAGCCTGCTTTGCATTCCTCCTAATTCTTATCTCACAAAAGGTAAAAGATGCGAACCAACCCACTACACTAAATTGGTGTTTCTGCCTGGTTTTGAACTAAACCCACTACATCAGTGTCCATGTAACGTATGCCTACATGGATGTGAAAATTCCAGCTACTATATACGCAGAGCTATTCTCTTTATCTTCCACTAAGAAATGTTAGTTTATTTCAAGGGAAGCAGAGTTATCAGCAGTGGCACTTGGTGATCTGTGCTCATGTCCACTATTCTCTTTGTCATAATTTTCAGGTAAGCTTGAACCTCATCCTGTGTTTTGATCATGTAAGTATTGTAATGGAAATCAATTACAGGTGGAAATCTTCCTTTTCTATTAATATTATGTTTTTCATTATGATTTAGAGTGCTAAGGAAGAGACCCGGATATCCTATTACTCCAGTGCAACAACAGAGATTGTAGAGGAGCTATAAGTAAAGCTGTTGGGAATTAGAAGATAGGTAACCTATGGCAGAGCAACCATACGTTCTACGTTCATCACTCAGTATATTCACCAGAAAAACATGGGGATAAGGGGCTTCCAGAAGTTAAATTTTGTAAAGGAAGAGTGTGGCTGACATGCTTGTGAGGAGAAGTGGATGTGATTTTTACTTAGAGGCTGGGAAATGATCTGCTAAATGCTGTAGAAGAGAAAATATCTGGGATTGAAAATTGTCTAAATAGCCAGGTAAAGTTAGGACATGGAAGGTGGGACAGATCAAGCATATTAGAGCAGACCTGTGAGTTCTGAGAACAAAAATATCTTAATAAAATATCATGAGAAATATTTTAATCTTCCACCCAAACCAGACCATATTTATAAGAGGAAAAAGGTCGTTTCTCTAGCCAGTTGATTTTGACAGTGTGAAAGGGAATTAGAACCTTTCTCCAGCCACTTAAAAACATCGATGACAATGTGCAAAGGAATTAATCTATTGTGTAAACCCAACTAGAAGGTTTAGTATAATCCCAGTAACACAAAACTAGTTTGCGTTCTGCAATCAAGAACGGAGAAATGTACCCATACACCCAGTATGTTCATATATATCATGAACGTGTTGAATGCTAAAGCAGAATCGTGGAGGACAGCTTGCATTCACTTTTAAAAGCCTACTTTCATCAGGGCCTACTCTTCCAAGTTTTATATCCATTCAGGATCCAGCATTATGAAAGAACAACATTTTTCAAACTCAGGTCTGAGCAAAGTAGACACCAGAATAGATAGCTGTTACACTGCACTGCATTAGCACAGGAAATCAGGAATGATCATCCCCCTTCAAGGAGACAGAAAGACCACAATAAACTAGGCTAAAATGTCCTCTTGGGCCTGAAGAAGTTTAACAGCTCCAGAAACATTCATCACTGGTAACTCAAGGCTAATAGCTGTGAAATTTTTAAAGGGAATATTTTGCTTCAACATTCAAATGACCTGGGGTTTAACAATGTTTCATTGCAGCTGAATTAAACGTTTTGATATCTGGAGAAAGGATGTAAAACCCTCCCTTAACTCATTCTGTGCCCTTACTGTAGATGTGTGTCAATTCTGTTAGTTTAATGAGATAGACTCGCGGGTCTGTACATTTGCACAAAAAAGGGGAAAAAAACCAAAACCCAATCTGTCCATAGTCCTTTTTTTTTTTTTTGTTTGGTTTGTTTTGTTTTTAATGAAAATGTCCCCAAGCTTAAAAAAAATGTACATCTCAGGGAACAGTCAGATGTAGGTCATAGCATAGTCCTGGGAACACATTTTCTAATTTTGTTGTTAAAGTTATATGGAGCCATTTGGCTTATGTGTAGATTCTCGGGATGATTAAAATCTTTGGAGTGATTCTTCAGTGAGCTAAATTCAAAAGGATTTCACCCAAGAAGATGAAATGAAGCTAAATGATTGTCTAAATAGCCATATTGTTTGCCACAGTAGCTCATCTGACTTAAGGGTACTATTACCAGAAGGATAACTAAGAGCAATTATTAATGATGGACATTTTGGGGGAAATTCACACACAAGACCCACTTGAAATAGGTTCATGTTTATCATTGCCTGTCTTTTCTATGCTTAATTAAATAGCACAAATACTTTAACAAGAGGTGCAATATGGTACTGAAATGAAGCAAGTGGCAGTGCCTCAAATGTTCTGTTGAAGCTTCCAGCAGGCAAAAGACAAGAGGCAAAATGAAATCCAGCTACCATTTCTCATACATGTGTCACAAGTGAATTCTTGTGTGTTTATTTGTTTGTGGTTTTAATCAGACCTTGTCAATAAACCCTATTTCTCTTCTATCAGTTACCTTCCACTCCTGGAATTTTCTCTACAAATCTGCAAGACTGAATAGAGATTATGATACAAGCCTATCTATATGAATACAACAAAATATGACCTCAAGAAAGATATCCATCCTGTTCTTTCTGCCTTTTGCACCCAAGAAGCCAGTACCAGCCCAGTACACCTTTTCCACAACATTTGAGATCCTTCTTGGAGACACCAAAGTAGAATTTAAATTTGGACTGTTGGAAGGACAAGGCATTTTTATCTGTGGTGATTTTTGTAGCTATTGCATTCACTTTTCTCTTTGTCCATAACTTTACAATATCAAATAGTGCATTTCATGTTTCTTAATGAGGGCTTTGCATTAAGGCTGAAGTGCTTTGAACTCTGTATGCTTCCTTTCAGCACAGCATGGATCCTTGGCAGAAAGTCTACTGATCACTAGGAAGACCGAGACGAAAGAACATTAGGGCAAATTACGACATTTTTGTGGAAGCTACATTTTGTCTTCTACCACCAGTGAAGACTATATTTTATTTGCTGAGTACATCAAGCTGTGCTGATAAAGTAATGTGATTGTGGATCTGCCTGCAGTTCCTTTTTCTACAAACTCCATCTCATTCACAGGAGCTGCATGGAGTAACATCCAGGAAACCAAGGGCTCTAAGCAGCATGCATTAAAGTGGGGAGAAGAGGAGAAAGTCAAGTCATTTGCCAAGGCTCAGAGCAAAGCAGTGGTAAATGTCTTGCTAGAGTTCAGGGATATTTTGCTGCAGACTTTTGTTTGTCTAGTAACCTGTGGTCTTTTAAAAGTCCTTTAGTGGCTTCGGACCTTCAAGTAGATAAGGTTTATTGAAAGAGAAATCATCATGCAATAAAAGATACGACCAAAATCAAACCAAAGCAGTCATAGAAAAGGCACTAATTTGCAAGCACAGCAAGAAGAAAGCATGAGTGCAAATCAGTCCTGCTTGAATATTACAGGGAGTTTTTCTTGAAATCCAGTCTAATTCGTGTGAGATGCTGTCCTGAGAGGTTTTTCCACTGCCCTCACTTCTCCACAGCACTATGCCAAGTGGTGACCATGCTAACCCATTTCAGTTACCTTGCAGTTTCCCAAGGAACTGAACTGAGGGCACTCTTATGGTCAAGGGATTAAATTATCCTAATTACTGTAATTAAGTGGTTCTTTTACATCTAGAGCACAGGAAAGGGAACACATGTTTGCATCTATATTTAACCAGAAAATTTTGCTAATTTGAAAACTCTGCAGTAATACACTGCTGACACAATAAAATTATTGCCACCGGTCAGTCCTCAGACACATCTTATGACTCCCGTGAATCAGAGAGAGGGAGTTAAGATGTCTATCCCACATGTAAAAAAACCCCAATGAACACCCAACCATTTTAATAAACCAGGCTGGAGCAGTCTCTTTTCCTGTAATCTACAGAAACATACACTTCTGCAGGATGGAGGGTCTAACAGGGTGGTGAATGACATCTTTCTATGGACAATGTGACTGGTATTTTAAACTTCTTTCATTTTAGGGTGGTCATCTACAGCTGTCTAATATTAAACCACATCCAGGGAATCTTGCCCAGCCATTTCCAAAGGAGCCCCTGAGCAAGAATGGAAGGATTTTGTTTTTTGGCTCTCCAATGGGGAACTTTGTACCCAGAATGAGCTGAAAAACAATAAAAGTTTTTTATTGTCACTGATGGAAAAAATTATAAAACAGACCAACTCTTGTTACCGTCATAGAACAAGAATGAGAGAATAAGTTGTATTTTTACTGTATTGGCAATATTTTCAGTTTCTGAGAACTTTTGGTGACCAGAAAACTGGGCTAGAGGGAATTCTAGGTCAGCTTAGAGTATTTAACCATGTGGACAGGGCATACAAATCCAACTTACAGCTTCAACTTATCATGCGGTAGAGTTATAAGTCAGGTTTTCTTTTACATTCAGATGCATTTTAGCAAGAATCATTTTGTTTCACCTTTTTGACTCTTGATGTTACATTTTTTCACTCTCTCAGTGTCTCAGGAGATCAGATTTTTCTTGAAACTCTTTGACTAAATATTACCAAAACTAATGGTCTGTCAGAAAGTTTGAAGTAGAAATAGAAATTAAGATGACTGCAAAATCACACTTGCAGTAGACTTTAATATTTTAAATTAACTGCTATTTTAACTGGGACTGGTGTTGGTGCTTTACAGAAGGTATGACTATCATTTACCACTAGTAGAGATCTGGCTGTATTATCAAGGGAAAAGGGTAAACTGCAACTCATTATGCTCTGAGATAAAGAACTGAGAGATACTGAGCAGAGGAATTTGAGACCAACCCAAAACAGATGTTGGAAATGTAGGGATAAAGTAAGAGGAGCCTTGACCCCAAAAATGTGCTGACCAATATACTAAAGGAAGAATAAAAAAATTAAACCAAAACAACACCCCTGTAGTGGTTGAAATGAAACTGTAGTGGGTTGATGCCGGCTGAGTGCCAGGCACCCACCAAAGCTGCTATATCACTGCACTCTGTGTCTGGACAGGGGAGAAAAAGTATAATGAAGGATTCATGGGCTGAGATAAGGACTGAGAGAGATCACTTGCCAAATATTGTCACGGACAAAACAGGGTAGAATTAGAGATATTAATTTAATTTATCACTAACAAAATAAGAGCAGAATAATGAGAAGTAAAATAAGACATTAAAAAACCACCTTCCCTCCAACCCCAGGGAATGGGGATTACGGTTAATTCATCACCTGTGGTTTCCCCTGCTGCTCAGGGAGAGGAGTCGTTCCCCTACTGCACCATGGGGTTCCTCCCACAGGAGGCAGTTCTCCATGAACTTCTCAGATGTGAGTCCATCTCGCAGGCAACAGTTCTCCACCAACTGCTGCAATGTGAGTCCGTCCCATAGGCAACAGTCTTTTCCAAACAGCTGAAACTGAGTCACTCTTGAATGGGTTGCAGTCCTTCAAGGACAGGCTGCTCTAGCAGAGGCTCCTCTCTCCATGGGCCTCTCATGGCATCACATCCTCCTCTCAGGCATCCACCTGCTCCAGCATGTGTGTCCTTTATGGGCTGCAGGTGGATCTCTGCATCCCTGTGGATCTCTGTGGGCTGCAGGGGGACATCTGCTTCACCGTGGTCTGCACCACGGGCTGCAGAGGAATCCCAGCTCCTCTCCCTCCTTCTTCACTGGCCTTGGTGTCTGCAGAGCTGTTCCTGTCACACGTTCACACCCCGCTCTTCTCTGGATGGAATTAAAGCTGCACCATAATATTTTTTCTTTCTTCTTAAATAGGTTATCACAGAGGTGTTGCCACCATTTCTAATTGGCCCAGCCTTGACCAGCAGCACATCTGTCTTTGGAGCTACCAAGGATTGGTTCTGCCAGGCATGCAGGAAGCTTCTGGCTGCCTCTCACCAAAGCCATCCCTGTAGACCCCCTTGCTACCAAAACTTGGCCATGCAAACTTAATACAGAAACATACACATGCCATTTAGGCAGACCTGGAAAACATCCTGAAATGGGAGAAACCCTAAAGTGACCTAACCTTGGCTCTAGTCTAAGATTTTTTAATCCCGGTTTCAGGATTCAGCCTGTCAAATTCTTGCAATGTATGCTAGAATGAGCAGGGTGGACTAAATGAAAGTCTAATTATCTAAAATTGCATCATCAATGTGTTGCAAATTATTGCAGCATGGAAGGAATTCGGAATTTGAAGCAGTTTACTTTTTTTCATTTAAGTAGAAATGACTGTTAAAGGTCATGTTAAAGGTGTAAGACAATTTAAAAACCACTCAAATCCAAAGCAATAGCTTCTCTGCTGCCTGCCAGAAATACCATTGAAATACCTTTTAATTTAGAATATCTACTTATTTAACTGCTTGCTTTTAAGAGATGACAGAGAAACAAAAGCAAATGGCTGCCCAAAGTGTTCTGAAGATGCAGCTTTCTCAGATTTATGCAAGGACTGTCCTTAGATGTGAGACTGCCACATGAGAGTGACAGATGCTCGGAAGAATATACCTTTTCTCTTAACATAAAGGGCTTGAAGAGCTCTATCTGTTTAGCTATCAAAAAGAAAACTGGGAGGTGATTTGATTACAGTGTTTGTGTACCTCATGGGGAGAAAATACCAAAGGAATCTTTTGTATAGCTGAGAAGAGACTTAGCAACAATCAGTGATAGGAATAAAAGGCTGAAAAAGTCACATTGTTAATGACTTTATTTAGTGAAAGTAAAGGTATGTGGGAACTGAAACAAAGTCCTAACCAGACACTGGAATTTATTCTTCAAGTAAGAGACTAGATTTCTATACAATGTGTTCTTTACCTGTCACGCAGAATATAAGGGAAATGGGGTGCAATATAACAGCCACAGTACACAGGAAATTACTTCAGCCTTTAGGGGTGCTGTGTACAACTGGCCTAAATCCTGCTTAAAATTTAAAATTTTAATGTTCTATGTCTCTGAGCCTGAGCAAATTGTTCAAGATCTCCCCTTGGAGAGACGGCTCTTACATGCCACTGAGGAGCCTCATATCAGTCAGTACCTTTGTGTTAGTCCAGTTGCCACATTGGCTTGTCCTGGTGTTCATACTGTGGTCAGCTTTAAACACATCCTCCAAAAATACTTGTGGATGATGCGGTTTTATCAGGGTCAGTTTAGCAGCTACCTTTTGTTCAGTGGTCTACAGCACATGCCTAGGGCATGGAACATGCCCCATTCCAAGCCCAAGAAGGTAGGTACTATGTTCACATCTTCTGAATGTGTCATAGTCATCACAAAACTGAGACTGAACCATAGACAGGGTCTGATGCCCTGAGGAAGATACAGACTGATTCGTTTGCCTTGAGTAGTGGGAGAAATCACAATTCCTCCTCTCCAGTGTGCTTCTGGCACTCGGGCCATTAAATTTTATAGGGAATCACAGAATGACAGAATGAATAAGTTTGGAAAGGACTGCAGGGTCACCTGAACAGTAAAGATGTTCTTCCCCATGATCAGGTGGAACTTCCTGTGCATCAGTTTCTGCCCATTGCCACTTGTTCTACTGCTTGGCACCACCAAGCAGATCCTGGCTCCCTCTTGACACCCCCCCTTCAGATCCTTATAGACACTGATAAAGTCCCCTCTCAACACAGAAATGTGAAAACACTTCTGGGAACAGTGGCTTGGGATACCCCTCTGTTCCAGGCATGCATAATACCTGCATGAGGCATGAAAACTCCGTGTAGGACCCAAGTGAGGTTACACACTTTTTTAAAGTTATGCACGAGTTACATCTGTTATGCAAAGCTTTCATTGTAGCACTGGAGTATGAGTCACATATTTCACATTGCCCTTCACAGAAGTGCACTGTGCCTAACAGGGAAGAAAAAATTCTTCTCAGTTCTGCATTAGTTTTTATATGAGAGGGCTTTTTCTTGTGCAACTTAGAGGAAGAGAGCATAATTGGTGTCATTATATCTAAGATTGTTACTGTTTTCTGCAACTGAAATGGTAACAGATTGTCAGATGCTGGGCATATGTGTGCTTCATGTTCTTTTCTATTCAGTTAATCAATAAAAATAATTATGAGAACAATTTCCATGTCAAAGACAGAATGTGTTGCCTTTTCACACTGAAATACATTGGGGGTGGGGGATGGTGGCAGCATGAAGCAGTAACTTTAAGATAAGGAAAAACAAAAATGGATGTGTTCAGTCTTGGGTAAACTAACAAGAAAAAAAGGAGGAAGTGAGAAGAATGAATAAAAACTGAGTCAGCTACCTTAACTGTTTTTTAAACGAGGTGTGCCTCATCCTGTACTGATAATAATGTTGACCAAGCCTCCACTGGTACGAAATCCCGCTATATCTACTGAAAAGTGCGTGGCACTTGTTACCTCAAAATCACATACACTTTCAGGGACACCCTGGCTAAAGGAAATCATATTTCTTAGGTTAATCAGACTCACAATAGCCAGACTGGCACATAATTTCTCTGTATCTCAGTCATGGCCAAAAATCTGGGTGAAAAGACTAGGAAGCTGCATCTTTATAAATGAGATGGGTAAAACATGTCTTTGTAATAGATCAAACATATGCATCTGATTATATCTGGACAATGGACAATGGACTAAACTAATGCTGCTGGGCTGGGGAGTATTTCCAATAGTGTGGTGGTTCAGAGCCTGGCTGAAAGGGAAAACATGAGGAAAAGTACAACAAAAGATAAGTGAGAGGAGGACAGTTGGAGGATATTGAGGTTGCCAGTAGGAAAGACAAACAAGGCCTTTTTATTTTTTGTTTATGAGTTTGACAGAGGTAATGAGAAAACAAGTAGATATAGTCCTTTCAGCTGCATGAGTGTGCCTTGGGATTTCTCTGTGTTATATAGGTATTTTGTTTTAACTCAGCCCACAGCTAAATACCACTCAGCTGTTTTCTCAAACCAGCCCCAATGGCAGCATGGGAAGAAGAATCAGATAAAAGTAAAAAAAAAAAAAGCCAAAATTAATGGTTTGTGATAGAACAGTTTAATAATTGAAACAATATAAAATTATATAAATAACGATTAAAAACAGAGGAGAGAGAGAGAAGGAGAAATAAAACCTGAGAACAAACCCAAGCAATTGATGATACAATTGCTCATCACCCAATGACCAATGCCTGCCCTGTTTCCAGCAATCCCCCAGTGATTGTCCCCTTCAAACCAACTTCCTCCAGTTTTTATACTGAGCTTGACATTCTATGGTATGGAATATCTCTTTGGCCAGTTTGGGCCAGCTGTGCCAGATGTGCTCCCTCAAGGCAACTTGTGCAGCTCCTCACTGACAGAGCATGGGGAAATGAAAAGTCCTTGACTCAGGGTAAGCACTACTTGGCAACAACCAGAACATCGGTGTGCTGTCAACATTATTCTCACAGTCAATCCAAAACACAGCACTGTACCAGCTACTAGCAAGAAGATGAACTCTTTATCAGCTGAAACCGGGACAATAGGGTCCAAGTTCAAGAGAAGGGCATGCTTTAGGTGTAATGAGCCAAGAAAAATGTCAAGTCTCAAAAAATAAGCGGAAATTTTCCTCCAACAAATGCATATGTAAGAATCTGATTACAAAAAGCAAACATGCAGAAATTAGTCTACTTTCTTTGGAGCAGATTCATTATGTAAGTGCTTGCTGAAAAGTAAGAAGCAGTTTTATATCAGTTTTTTATATTTCCCAGGGCAGATGTGCTGCCCACAAGATGATCTCCTCAAGAAATTTATCAGAGTCCTAATCCTTTGGCATTCACCACTCTTTTTTTCCATGGATGCCTACAATAAATTCATTAAAGTCTGAGACATGCCTAGATTTTGTGCCTTCTCAGTAGAGAGGAATAAACACTTACAGGACACAAGCCATCTCCTCATAAGTGGATTGCTGGAAAAGATCAGATGAATCATAAGCCAAAAGTGCTTGTTTCTCTTTATTGACTGTAAAAGAAGTTGATGGTAGTGCAGGCTCATCCATATGCTGCTATGTGTGTCATTTTCTGCAAAAAGCTAAAACAATTTATTAATCACCCTCAAACTGTCAGTACTAGAATTAAGCAGAAAAAGGCTTTGGAGCACTCAGGTGCTCAGGTATTTGCTTTCATTCTAACTTGGAAGTGAAGAGAAAAATATCTGAAATAACCTGTAAGACAGAATGAAGACTCCTCACAGAGTCCTGAGGATGTGTATACCTGGGGATATGTATACAAAGGAGACTTCCAGACAGGCTACTGAAAGACCAAGGAGATAGAGGGCAAAGAAATCTGATGATGCCCATGTTCTGATGGGAAAAAAAATCACAATAGAAAAAAAATCACCTTTTGCTATTTTGCCATGTTTCCTAGTGTTGTCCTCCCTTCAGAGGCAAACAAAAAAACCTTTCTAGTTTAGTGATGCACCTGAATTGATTCTTTTACACCAAAACTATAACTTTCCCTCTCTGGCGGACTGAAAGACAGAGGGACTGGCAGATGCTATAGATATGTCATTTGGGAGGCTAACTATTAATTTATTAATGATGGGCTGATGATGCTTCAGCCTACCCTCTCTTGGGAAGTGGCTTTGGGGTTCTATCATACCCAATACTAAGACCACACTGTCTTAGAGATTGAAGGCAATTGTGACAAAGAAACAAATCTCATCATGCCTGGGTATTTCTCAGGACCATCTGGCTGCCACGCAGAGCTGAGAAGCGTATAAACTCATTTTTTGGGAGGTATGTACTCAACTTCACGGAGTATGATACAGCAGTCATCTCTCCACAGGGGTCAAGGAGAGACACTCAGCTTGGCACACCTCTGGACCCAACATCAAATGATGGGCAACAACAGAAACAGGAAAATATTTCATCCTAAAGTACATACAACAGGAAAAATACTTTAGGAACATTATCTCGCCCACCCTGAGGTTTTTTTTAAGTGATATACTTAGCTAATAAAATTGTCTGTATTTTTCCTACAAGTGAAGCAGTTAACGTAAAATTACTTAACTACTAGCAAGAATTTTTTGTCTTGTTGAATTCGAAGGAAAAAGTGCAATCACACCATTATCAACTGAAATGATATTAAAAAAATTGAATCCAGACAGGCTTCTTTTTCCAAGGTTCTCAGCTAAAACAGATTTTACCCCAGAAGACAGCAAAGCTCTGGGCACTCAGTGAATTGACAACAGAAGCAACATACATAAAACCTCAGTATCCTTAAAGACTCTAAAAACTTTCCATAGTTGTACTTTTTATTCCTGTTGTTAGCCTTGATCAATTTTCATTTGAAAAGGTACTTGTAAGGCCCTCTTGAGACTCAAACCCCAATGTAATTATACTACAATAATCTTCAATACATATATTCAAACTGAATGGAAACTCCCTAGTCAAAGAATGATAATGCAGTTATCTCCTAGGTTTTTTTGTCTAAACACATTGATCCCCCTAATTATAATCTACAGGGGAAGGATACAGAAATAAAAGTTTTGTATTCTCCCCCAAAAAGCAACACCACCAACAAAAACTGCAAACCAACCAAAACTGAAACCAAACAACTGAAAAAACCCAAACAAAAAAGCAACCCGAGACAAATAAAAAAACCACTGAGAACAATGAAAAATAAGTTCTCAGTACACAAAGCAGACTGCAGGCACAGGATACAACCTGTTCTTTTGTGCCTTGGCATCAATGGACTTGTACTGACAGGGAGCAACAAGGTGGAAGATAGCTCCAAACCATTTAGCACTCCTTGACAGTTCAAACCAATGGAATACAGGCTGCATGGCAAAAGGCATGGGTGGAAGAAATTGTGGAATATTTTCTGCAATTATAAGCTGAAGACTAGGCCTACAGAGGGGGTCTGGCTGCAGCCTTGAGCTCCCCTAAGTGGGTTTTGGAAAATAATAGCACCTGTTCTCATTCCTGCCATTTCTGAACCTTCCAGATCCTTCCTGGTATCTGTAACAGGGTCAGAATTGATGAGCCTCCCTGTTGGCAGAGAAAACTGATGTAGGACAGGTACATATATCAATGGATTAAGAGAAAGTTAGAAGTATCCAAGTTATGTGTATTGCTCTATCTGTGGGAGAAAAACTCCCTCGTATAATCAGAGGGAGTTTAAAAGAAATTTTAAAATCTCTTCACTCCTTCTGGATCGCCAGCATGAACACCAAGATCCCCTGAAACCCTTCAGCATCTGCACTGTCACATAAGTTGATGGTCGTCACCAACACATGTAAAGGAACGTGACTGAGAACCTATAATCCATATAAAAATGAGTACAGTTTTGCAGGAACCACCATTTCAGGTATGAGAGAAGTAATTTTGCCCTGTCCTTCAGGTAAATGTTCCCTTAGAGGCTTTCTTTTAAGACTGGTATTTGAGCACTCCTAAAATATAGAAGCTTAATCCTGTGAAGAACACAGAATTGGATGAAATGATCCTTATGGGTCAACTTGAGATATTCTACCATTCTATGAAAAAAATCAGCACCATTGCTTACTTTTGCAAAGAAAACAGGTGGAAATTAAAAGTTTCATCAGAACTCAGCAGACCACCATCATAACTCTCCTGACTTCAGGGAAGAATCTAGATTTGTACTACTAATCATAACTAATGTTTATGTTTTGATAATGTGACATCCTGTGGGAGCTGAGTCACTGAAAACTGGATCTTACTTCTCCTGAAAATGTTATCAACTTTACAGTGGATTGCTGCTAAATTTTGCAGGTTTTCAGAGAAAATTGATATTTGGGAGCAAAGGAGCAAAATGAGTTAATATGTGCCAGAGATATGAAAGCAGTATGACAGCTTTTGGAAACTTACCAGAGGGAAGAAAGCAGGTCTACTCATAAATAAGGACGTCATGAAATTAATAATGTTTCAGAAGTGACTGAGATAACTTACAGTGGTATCAAGCCTGTCATCAGTAGAAATATACATCAAAAAACGTTGAAATATTAGGTACAGAGAAAGCTTACTCAAATACATTTGGAAATCTGAATGCGTACAATCCAGCTGGTCTTGATCATATCTTAGGGCAATCACCTCCCAGAGTTGTATAAGCTGTAGGCTTCACCTGCTCTTGAAAGTTGCAGCGATAAAATTGATGATGTGTACCCATAATTGAGCATGATTGAATTACTGCAGGTAGGCAAGTTACTTCATGCCAGCTGAGCCATAGTGACTGGCTCTGTGTGCTCTCCTCTAAGTAATGTCTATTACTTTCACTAGCAGCTTAAAACCAATTTACAGAAACTAAAGCTAAAAAGCAGGGCCCCTTTTTCCAGTTAAAGACTGGTATATTTCACTTTGACTTAAGTGGATTCAAAATTTGTCTCAAGTAAACTATAATTTGAGAGGTATAGATAGGTGGGATAAAACTAAGATAAAAGTAAATTACTTAAAAAATAATAAAAAGAAATACTCCTGTGGCCTTCAGACAAGGAAGGAATACTCTTTGGAAATGCTCTGTGAAAAAGAACTGTTTAAGAATTAAGGGCAGGGAAAAAAATAATGTAAGAAACCAGCTCACAGGGCTGGATTTTTCCACTATTATTTCATGTGTTAATCCTCATTTTAAAATTGATCTTCTTGCTTTCCTTTCAGCAAATTGTAGAATAAAACATTTTGAAAACCAGTGAATTAATGAAAATAAGGCTCCAGTTATCTACATGCTAGACAATACATAAACTGCTGACAAACACTGGCCAGAAGATTTTCTTTTCTAGAAGGGTTAAAATTAGGCAATTCAACAGATACTTGTAAATTTACTTAAGTACTAGCCATCCCATTTAACAAGGTCTTATCTGGGGAAAAAAAAAAAAAATTACCCTGTCTAGAAGATACCTTCTGTATCAAAAGCTGGGAAAAAAACTTTGAATGCCAGAATGAGTTTCAGGAGCATTGTATTTGTACATTATTGACATTAGGGAACTTTCTCTTAAACTGAGCACCTTGTTAATGAGAAAGTAAACAGCACATTATTGAAAGCCTGCCGGTCATACTGCACAGAAATTTGTATTAGAGTAACCCAATCAAGCACCAGCTTAGTACCACAAACATAGATAGAGAGGGAATAAAATAGATTTAGAGAGATTTAAAAGCCAGATTCAACTGAAGACTACCCCTACTAATCTAACAGAATGAAAAGAAGAAAAAAATGAGAGGCAACAATGCTGAAAGGTACAGAAAGATGGCAGAAAATGGCATGCATGGATTTGAAATGTGTTATGGTAGCTGAAGATACTCGTGCAAATTGATGCTGTGCATCCAAGTGCGTGGTGCACAGCACACAATATGTCTGGCTCTGTATTCCCAAACAGTGTCTTTAAGCTAGGATGCTCAACTCATGCATTCTTAGAGGAGAAGGATGCCAACAAGTTTTAGGAAGCAGAAAAAAGGGTTATGAGACTGAATGACAGAGAACATTTAAAGCATCTCATTTAATGAAGAAATGAAAAAACAGAACTGAACAGAAGGAAAGAAAGGTAGTAAGTGGCAGCTGCTTGAAGGAAGTAGAAGCCTAAAGAAGGTAAATGGAGCTAAGAAATGGAAAAAATAGATTAGACATTAGGGTTGTAAAGTGGTAAATGAGATTGTTTTTTATTTTTTAAATTTTGTTACCTTCTGAAATAATCTGCAGATAATCAAAGTTCTTTGACTTGGTATTTTCCTGGATGTTGAAGTCATCATCATCAAGTCTTTAGTATGAACCACATACTGGCAGCAAGCAGGTTAATAGGATCTAACAAATCTTCATTTTTCCATTAATTTTATCAGTGGTTTTTCTCATTCTGTACCAAAGTTTCCTCAGAGGTGCAGTTAGGAGATGTATAAAATTAAAAAGCTGCTCATATTTTTTCTGGATAACCACGGTTCTGTGAAAATACGTTGCTTGATCCATAAGCTTTTCCCATACTGGGGAGTGATGTTTCCAACTGGTTGCATATAAAGCAGGTCCTTTCCTTTCTTTTTCTTTCCAGCAGGTTTAGAATGAGTAAATTTTCCAAATCCACATTTCATTAGCTTCTTCTTCTTCTTCAGCAGTTCTATCAGCATCTCAAATCACCATTTCTTGTGCCTCTTGCAGAGACATGAGTTTCTCCATAGTAATGTTTGTGTAACTAAGATCAATTTTCTCCTTTTCCAGTTTTCTCCAAACTCAGGCAGTCTATCCAAAATTTCACACATACATTTTTCTAGCAGACCATACCCCCAAAAAAGTCACAGAGAAAGTCAGCCAGCTTATTTATTAGGAGCTGTACCTTCCAAAAAAAAAAAAATCAGGAGGACTGCAGTCTTTGGAAAAAAAATGTTTTGAAAGATGAGTATGTCTCCAAAATTACAATATATAAGCCCAGAGTCTGCTAGATTCAGCAAAATCGAAGCAATATCTGGTGCCTCTGGCTGAGTCAAAACAGTTGAGAAGTCTTTTTTCAGACTTGAATAGTCCAGATTTTTATGAAGGTGTCTCCAGTGAAAACAGGTTAGGAATGACATCACTGTGTGCTGTGGCTCTCAGAAGGGATGTGCAGTTGTGAAGGTAAAGGGCAGGTCCCCCAGAGCAGACCAGCCTGAAATCCACAGACTTTCCAGATGCCATGTTTTAGAATTTCTCATTGCAAAAATGAAACAATTTTCAAGGTTTCTCACACAGTAACATCACATTTTGAAATTGTTCTAGTTTCCCTTAATTCAAGGTCGTTTTACTACTGTCTCTATATTACTCAAATTGCTGGATTTTTTTCTTAATTTATAACTATTGAGGAGAGCTGTGATTAATATCCCTTGGTTTTGTCATTTTTTTTTTCTAGATCTAAAGATCTTATCTGGTCAGTAGTGAGTAGCTTGACAAAGGTATGTTTTTTATTTCACCAGCTTATAAGGGTGGGCATCGGCACCACATTGCAATACCTACATGTTGGCAGTGCCAGTGTGCACCCTGCAGAACTCCAGACACTGCCCCCCTGGGGTGTCTGGTGCCTTTTGAAGTCTCTTGGGGTGTCTGAGCAATCTGCAGAGGTCAGGCAATACCCAGGGGAGAGCTGGGCTGTTGTGAAGTAGCAGGCTGTGTCTGCAACTGGGAGGCCCCAGTGGACTTGATGATCCTGGAGGTCTTTTCCAACCTTACTGATCCTATGGTACTATGATCCCAAGTGACCATAACTGCTGCATTTAGACAGAAGGATTGCTCTACAGGCTCTGTAGCCAGCATTAAATCCTTTGGAAGCTTGGACATTTGGTGTACATCTAGAAACTTAAATTTAGGTGTCTTAATCTGGAAATTAATGCCACCTAAAGGGCAGGATCTTGATGCTTGAGTTTAGGCACCTCATGCCATGTAAGCTATTCTGGCATATGTAAGAACCTTCATGGGGCAAGCAGGTATAACAAAAGACACACACGTGGCTCAGACCACAGTGGAAAGACAACTGAAGGTCAAGTGGGATCCCTAAAATGTCTCACATGGCAGTAGACATCTAAATTTAGTCAGCTGAATCCACCCTGGACATCTACTGTAACTGAATAATTTTTTACAATCTTCTTTTATAGTAAAAAAACCCCAAACAAACAAAAAACCAACCAAACAAAAAACCCCCAACAAATCAGACACCTCAGATTCACTTCTGTAATCCAATGCTATCTGAGATTACCAGGCTGTCCCATCTGTGCTGCCACTCCAGGTGGAAACAGATCTCCATAAGGATGCCTGAGATAGCCTTGGATCTCTCAGATGACAAAGAATGCATATATCGTTTATTGAATGAAGCCTACATGGAGTTCTTTTCTTCTTGTCCTAAGCTTGAGGTCTAAAACAAAGTAGACAAAATACACTTCAACAGTGCCTAGTTTTTCTAACTTGACTATGAGGGGACTTTTCATATAGTTTAGCCATATAACACCTGAAATGAATCCCATGTAGGGTGTCAGACTATTCGTAAATAACTGTTTCTCCTAAAGATTAAAGCAATGTTTTGGCAGGTTTTTTCAGCTGCAATGTTCTTCAGGTCAGAGTTTGAAATGTGAACTGTAAAATGCATGAAAATGCAAAATCAAGGACACTAGAAAATTATATAAAAATATACAAGCCAAAATAGCTCTATGTCATAACATTAACATTTAGAATTTTGAAATCTGTAAACTTTCCAAAATAAAAATGTCAAGACATTTTCTTTTTTAATTTCTCCACAGTAACTTTTGCAAAATTATTATCAGGAAATGTTTTGAAAATGGATTTTTGACAGCTCCAGATTTTGAAGAAATAAGACTAAGATAATAAATGCAAAAGAACTACCAATATGGCATTCCCATCAGCTCCCCGGTGTCGTGCTTCATAGCTCTTTCTACAGGCTACAGAGTAATTGAGACTCAGTCACCATGATTGGTAGGTGGGTGGCTATTACAGATTTCACCAGTTCTCAGTTTTCTTTTAATGAACATGAGCATTAGTTTTGATATCTCATGACATATCTCCTGTTTTTGGGTACATCAGGGAAATCAAAAATTAGTTTAACTATCAGTAGAAATTTTAGAGGAGATGATCATGATGGGGAAACACAAAAAACAGGATAGTAAAGAAGAAAGTACCAGTGACATTTTCAGAGGTGTTTAATTATTGGCCTAATAATGGTCTTGCTGGAGGAAGCAGTAAATATCCTACTTGTTTAAAGAGCCCAAGTGTTACACATTTTGGAAAAAACCTTAACTTATTGGGGAGAGATGGAAAGAAGATGAGAGTATATGGGCCTAAGTATGAGCTCATTTGACTTCAGAGGCTGAGGGAATGGATTTATTTCTGAAGGCTGTTCCAAGGCTTCCTTACACAGGAAACACACAGGTGAAAGAAGATGGAAGTTTCTTTCAAGACTGCCTTACGTGGGAAACACATATGTAAAAGAAGATGGAAATTTCTTCTCCACACAAATTTCCATTTGAGTTATGATGGCTTAGATCTGAAGAGTCACTGCAGCTTGGAAGCAATGGTAGAATTAGGGTGCAGTGTTTGAAGTGCCTTGTGATGCAGTAAGGGAGCACTTCCCGTGCAGGCAATGGACCGCAGAAGGTGTGTGTTCCCACAGATATATTGGAATTGATATACTGGTGGGCTAGGAATTCATTGAAGAGGACACTGCAAAGCAGTGCTTCAGCTCCACCTTCCTCATTGGCTCCATCTCTCTCCCTCATCCCAGCAATGCATCTCTGCAGAGGACTGGCATTCTTCTCACATGGATCTCCTTCAAGGCTGTTATGGCAGGAGCTAGATATCTATCAGTGGAAGGGGTTTTTGTTTCAGTTTCTTTTAAAAAGGTCCAGAGATGTCTGATGTGTAGATGGGACTTCATGTTTTTTATTTTCTTTCTCTGCAAAGAAAGCTTATGCATTCTTACCTCTTGCTGAGACACACTTGTATTCTCAAATTGCCTGCGCTGACATTTTTCCTGTGCCAGTAATGACATCCAGCTTCTCACTCCTTAACCTCTTTCCACTGAGACTACTAACACAGCCATCCAGATTTATCCGTTCATTTCTCCCCTCTAACTCAAGATAACAATTATTTGTACTGGAACAAATTGTGTCTTTGGAATGTATTTTAACATATCAGATGAAACAAGGACCGGAGACTTCTAGTTTTGAGCTCAATTGTAAAATTCACCAAGCAGAAGCAGAATGAGACCCTGAAGCCCAAAGGTAATAGGACAAGAATAAACTAAAGAGAGGAGTGCCCATTAATTATTAAGCCTTCATTTCCTCTCTCACCACAATAGTATTAAAAACTACTACAGACATGTAAATTAAAAATAAATACTCTGTAGTTCAGGGCATTCATTTAACCTTGATACTAAGGACTCTCTCTAGGTATACAGGCTGGGATTTTTTTTAATTACAGGCTGCTAACTCAGTGGATGCTCAATATAAATTAGAACCATCTTTTTGCATTAAAAACACACAGTTGATGTTCCCAGCACACCGTTTTCTCATCTTGAGCAAGAGTGGTGACACCTCTGCCACCTTGAGGATGTTTGCTCAGCCAGAGTGGGGCTTGGCACCCAACGTTGTCTCTCTGACCATATGGCAGGGAATGGGACTGCTGTGCCTCAGGGGGTGGTGGGTCTTCTTGCTTCTGTGGCATCCCTGTCTTTTGTATGCATGAGGATGGAGATGGGAAAACCACTATATCAGTAAGAATCCCTGTCCAAACGATGTGTAAACATCCTCATCAAAATACCACTTTTGTGCCAGTCAGAGGCAGTTGACAGCAAATCAGTCTGACTGCTAGCTCAGAAGGAAAAACAACAATTAAAAATAGAATTTTCAGGTGAGGCCAGAAATATTTCCTTCCTATGTAGGCTGTGAGGTTAAAAAATGGCACATAAATGTATTTTGCTCAGTAAGAATTCATACCCTTCTGCCTGCACCCTTGTTTCTCACTGTTAGTAATTGTGGCAATCCCTCTCTCCATTTATCAGCAAGAGACTGAGACAATGCCCATATTGAGCATTATTTTAGAAAATTCATGAGAAGTGGTGACTGAGGTGGGAACTGAACTATATCTTAAGCTCTGTGTTAGTGCTTAGTCCTTCAAACTAAAAGCCTGCAGAGATTTTGTTAGGCAACTGTCCCGCAGTTAAGCACTCGTCTCTCTTCTGCATTATAGGACCATCCTCTACACTTGACTGTTCTGGAGATACTCTGGGAAGGTCTATCACAGTGTATTAACCCCGTAAATATAACATTCTGTTGCCTGGAACAGAGTGCAGGCTTCCTGGTAACTAACAACAATGGTCTTATCACGCTTCGTCTGGACTTTGTTTGGCCTTCCTGGAAATTTGTTTTAGCTAATACCAGCAATTCTTAGGATAACTTACTTTGATTTGGCTTTTGCTTAGCATGGGACAAATCCCTGGTACAACACTTTATGCTATATGTTTACTTATAATATCATCTACTAATAGGAATAAAAAATAGTTCTTCATGCAGAATGACTTTTGAGCCCAGAAAGAAATACAGCTTGGAGGACTATAGGCTTGGGAACACAGGAGACAACCTTGAAAACACAGGCAAAGGATGTGTTCCCAGGGCTATAAGCAGCTCACCAGTACTCAGTTACTAGTCATCAGAGGAGTGCAACCCTGAGAGGTGGCTGAAATGGTTTTAGAAGTGACTTCTGTCTGACACTGTAAATTGTGGTATTGAGAGTAAATTTACTCATAACATGGACTTGCAGATCAATGAAGAAAGAGAAGGAATTAAAGTTTCTTGGCAAACATGAGAAAACTACCCCAACCTTTCCAAGGATGGGAAGGAAGAAATGACCAGGGTTGCATTCTAACTGGAGAAGGACTAGTTTGAAAATTCCCAGCAGCAAGCAACTTCAGGACCCTTGGGGCAGTGATGGGTACCAAAGAAGTGTTGCTATTTAAAAGTTTTTGCACATATCATTTAATGCTATGTACTTTGAAGTATTTGTGTTAGTATCATCATAACTGTACTGATAATTCTTTGACTGGACTATTACAATTATTTAGAATAATAATAAATTAATTTCTTTGCCTGTATAATGTGTTTATTTTGCCTGTAAACAGACTTTAAGCATAACAAATTAGTGAGAATTCAAGCAAGATATTCTGTAACTTGGATGCAACAAGCTGTTAACAATGTGTGTCCCAGAAGCTCTTGTGCACCTTTTAAACACTTAAGGAGTGCAGCCTCCTGTTGCTTTTCTGCTCATTTCACCATGGCAGGATGATGCAATTTATTTGACATAAAGTTGGAAAGAGAAAAATTGAACGTCTCAGAACCATAAGCAAGAAGATGGAGCAAGAGACTGGGTGACTAACTACCTCATCCCACTTGCCACAGCCCGTAAATTAGTATCTTTTGCAGGGTAGTAGAAATGTCGCAGAGTTATGGATGACTGGTGAAGTCCTGCTGAGTCACCCTGATCTTGTAGTACCAGCAACTCCTTGAGCCTTGCTGTGCTCCTGCTAAAAGGTGCTGTTCAGCAGGCTGTGAGGCTCTGAAGGTTCAGGGCCACTGCAGCGACTTAGCATTGACTGTGGAGCAGTCAAGGTCTTTACCTGGTCCAGTGCTGGATGAGTAAGCTTCTCAAGAGGCTGGCCAGGCCCCTGTGCCCACTGGTTTACCTCTGTTGAGTGCACTGTGTGTGTGTCTCACTGCTATGAAGTGCACAGCATCATGTACTGTGTCTAGCTGAATATGTTCCTCTGGGAAGAGGAATAACACTCTGGGCATCATTTAGGAAGAGCATCCTCCTCTGGTCTGTTGGGTTGTTTGTAGGAGAGATAGCCTGACCCTGTGTCAGGGAGGAGGAAGGGGAGTAGAAGGCCACAACTGCTGCAATTGTGAAGGGCCAAAGCCTTGCTAAAAGTTGTGACAAATTTATTTTAGAAATCTGGAATCTTCATCTTATTACAACATATCACCTTATTCCTGTACACAAGATTGATGTGGGGGATGTGACGATCCTAAGCTCAGAGGCAGAATTTATTCCCTATGTGGTAACAGATGGTGTCTGATCCAGGGATCCTTGCCAGGAGTTCATCAGCTCTGTGTCTGGGTAGCTCAAGTCACTGTCTGTGAGATCAGCTTGTTGGCAGAGTGAAGAGCAACATCATCCCCATGGCCTGCTGTACATTTCACATGCTGCTAGTGACTGATGCAGCTGAAGGTAGGCCAGCTGCTCCACTGGATCCCACCTAACCTCAGGCAAACTTGCGGGATTGCATAAGTGACAGCAGCCTCTGGGGAAGGAAAGAACACTTAAATGCAACGCAATACATGTTCCACAAACACCATGGAGTCTCTGCCTTGTCCACAATCTCGCTGTTCTTTCCTTAATTTGTCTCCACTTCCCCAGTCATCTTTGCAGAGAACAAATTCCTCTCTTGATCATCCTGAGACCAACTGCAAAATGCCCAATCTAATGTGTTTACAATAGTGGTCTCTAATCTCTTCCCTTAGCCCAAAGTAACTTCTTTTGTAAGAAACATTATCTTAGTGAAGAGGGCATACAGATAACTCTAATTCCATCCCAAGAGCCATCCATTTCTCTCCTTTCCAAACAGTAAACTCACCAGAGGGCTGTGGAAAGAGAGATACATGTGATGCCACCCAGACCTCATTGGAATGAGACGTGTCATGGGACAGCTCATCAGACTGTCAGAACTCCTGGAAACAGGTGAATCTTGCAGTTTGATTCAGTTTTAAGGGCAACAGGGACAGGAGTAGTTTCATCAAGGAACTGGACTAATGTGGAAGATAAATCTATTCAATTTTAGTCCAGTGCAAGCATGGTGATAATATGAAGTATGAGAAAGGTACTATTCTTTCAAAAGGAAGCTAATTTGCAGAAGGGTGCATCAATCAGCCAGGCCACAGGGAACAGCTAGGACACAGTAACAAGGTATCTGTCCCACTGAAAGAAGGAAAAAGCTCAGAAAAAGATTTGGTTTGGCTTGGCTTTTCTTTTTAAATAGAAGCCTACCCCTTTTTAATAGGAGACTTCTGAGATTATTTCTTTGTTTTGCTTGAGCTTTGAATAAAGTTCATTCTTGTAAGGACTAGCTTGGCTTTTGTGTTCACACACATAACTGATTGCCAGACAAGCTATCCTTGATTAGTGAGGCCAGCTCATATTAGTCATAGCCATCATCACAGTCAGCTGAGGCTGCTGCAGCACCATCTAGAATTCACCTAGAACATTCACTTAGAATAGCAACACTCCTGCGCACCAACACTGGCATTTTGCAAGGGAAGAAAAGAAAGCCTCTGTATCTAGGATCCGTACTAGAATTAGCAGTGGCAAAAAAGACCTTTATGTCCTAGACAGGTGTGTCCATGCGACCAAGTGGTATACATTCCTGAGCACAACACCTGATATATTTATTCACTAAACAATTGCTGGAAATGTTGAACTAGTGTTATGTTAGATGTGGTTTTCAAGAATTGTGAGAATGTCGTAGAAGGTCATGGAGGATAGTCCTGGATTAAGTGACAATGGTTTTTCTAAAGAGAGCAAACTTCAGTAAACTAGGAATGCTGATTAGGAAATTCAAATGACCTCAGAAACCAGGGACTAGAATGCTGAAGTTATTTAGGATTTATTTGGATCAAAGTTACAAAAACCAGTCAGGAATGTGCATGACAAGCAAGTTGCAGGCTTCCTTGCTTTAGTAATCTCTCCCTCCTTCCCAAGAGAGGTATTAGAAAGAAGCAGAGAGCTTGGAAGGAGTGAAAAAGGCTAGATCAGCTCAGGCTATGACTGCATTACTTGCCTGGGAGCACTTCCAAGTTTCTTTGCCTGGGTCTATGCGTCTGATGTATCCCAAATCCCATCCCTTCTTCTTCCTCCAAATGCACTCTGACTACTATGACAAGGCAAGTCTTAAGAAATATTGGATCTGAATCACTGCAGGACCAGCATCCCTGAACAAACTTTAGGTAAGTCTGTACATGGCCAAAGAAAGCTGGAATCAGGTAATATATTGATACAGCAGCAATTTGCCGTGGTGGAGACAAGGTAGGTTTAATTTTTAATCTTAAAGAAAGAAATAGAAGATTATTCAACTGTCAGATAGGGCAACCAAGAAGAGAAATGGACAATAATGAGTACATATATGCTCATATATGTATGAGTACAAATATTTTTGAACAGATGTATCTGATGTATTAGCTTGGCTAATAAGTGCCTATCCCTTGCTTTCAGGACCTCAAACTCATCTTCTGTAGAAGGAAGTAATGTAGCAGGATGTTCCCCACCACAGGAGGGCTTATCTGTTCTGCCTATCAGCTGGTGCGATAGCTCAGGACATCTTCCCCCTCACATGAATCTGCTAAGTGGTGAGATAACCCAAGCTGGACATCCATCCAGCAGTGAGTTATCTCTGGCACTATGGAGGTGGCATTCCCAGTTGACAATAAACTTCTTGCCTTGAGAGCAGATTGAAGGGAGATAAACCTTGAATTTCTGACTGACAGACACTTCACTTTACAAACTATAAAAGCTGCACAAAACTTTTACAAAGCAGAAATTATCTGCACATTCCCTGGAAATGTGTGGGGATCTCTCCTCAAGGTTTTGGACTCTGGTCTTTTGAGTAATTAAAAAAAAGGGTTGACTGAAAGGAATATGTGTACCCCATCATCAGTTTGGTGGTAAATTACATTGACTGCTAATCTATATTATTTCTTTGCCAGCTATAATATAGGAACCTTTATGTTGTGCACTGTTTTATGTAAGTCTACTAGTAGTTCTTCATTTTAACCCTTGTAGAAAGTAACTCTGTTTAACGCCTTTTGTCTGTTAGTCTTCTGTCTATTCAGTAAGTAACTCATTTTATAACAGACCTGATTTGCCATTTTTAAGAACTTGAGAGCCAGGGCAGTTTAGGTGTGTGTCACCTGAATTTAAGCTGCTGCCAAAAATCTGAACCTGAGGCAGGACTTGTGTAAGGCTTTCACTCGATCCATAACAAAGTAGGGGCATTGGGAAGAGGTGCAGTGAAAGCACCACCTCTTTTGAACCCCAGCTGACTGCCAGCACTGTCTTAAAATGCTCTCACACGGCACTTACAAGACAAAGGTGGGAGGAGGTTACTCCTACTTGGCTACAGAGGTGCTTATCCTGAAGGGAAACACTACCTTAGAAAGCTGACTAAAGTCAGCAGAGGCTGTGTTAGTAAATAATCTATTGTTGAAACTGGGAGAAAGTGCTACAAACTGAAGCACAACACCTAACATTTGACATTGTCCCGGTTTGAGACAAATTTGGAGGAAACGACTGAAATGAATGTATCCTTTAATAGAAGGCAGATTTCAGCAGCCCCTCTCCCACCAGGTTTGGAAAGAAATTCCTCAGAGGAAAGTGAAAAAACTATCTATTTAACAAGCAGGCTGCACTCAGGCACCAAAAAAGAATGAATAATGTTAAATAATAAAACCTCTCGCTGTGGAGAAGACCTGGGTAGATTCAGAGTTCTTTGTAGGTGTGGCTCTGCCCTCTCCAGGGCTGGGGTTTGGTGTGGGCCCCTCTGGGCCACGGTGTGGGCCTCCTGGTGATGGTGATCCGGACCAGAGTAGAGCTGAAACAATTCCAGGAAAAGTTCTTGCCTCAGCTAGCAGGCTAGCTAAAACAGCAAAGAGTTTTACCTCTCCGTCTCTCTCCTGAGGAAAGGAGCCGGAAGCTGGGGAAAAGCAGGAAAGTTCTTTCCTCGTCTCTGCCGCAGTGAGAACACAGGGGAGTGTGTGTGTCCTTGAACACAAAACCACTCTGAAGAATTCGCTCAGCTTCTCTCCCCCCTCTCCTGGACCAAGTTTAAAGGCACAGAAAGGCACAGGATTCATGTCTGGCATAGAGCAGGCGATAGGGGATGCAGCATCATAAAGTCACCCCAAGACAGGCATTCAAAGACTCAGGCACAGATAGATATGAATTGACCACAAAGTAGCAGAGGCTGAAGACCAAAACATTTTTAGACATCAGGGCAGAAAAATTCCAAAAGAACCTTCCAAAATTATATAGGGCTATGAAAAAGAAATGCTCTCGGTGATTTGCTGATGAGTCTTGGCTGGATTGTGAATGAGTCCATAAGGAAATCAACTAGGGAGAGAAAGAAAGGTCATGCAGAATTTGCTGTATTTTTTTTTCTTTATATGCAATTTCTTGTAGGGTCATCTTGGATGATATTCCTGCAAAGGAAACAATAAAATTTATGATTAGTCCCACTTTGACCTGGGCTGTGCTGCACAACAGCAAGAACAGTGCCCAGAATAGTTCTAGCTTGGGACTGGGAAACATTCAATGATGATACAAGAGTCAACTGACAGCCCAAGGAGTCTCCACAGCTTTCCATTCCTTCTGGCTATATACTTTTGAGATTACTAGAGTTAGAACAGTGCTTCCTTTCTCAAGGGAAAAATGGTGATATGCTTTGAAAAAAAACCCTTTTGGGGGGTTGTTATGTTGAAGCAACAGTGCTTCAAATCACACTGGCCTCACTGTGGCAAGTTAATTCTTTGGTGTTACTTGCATTGGTCTCCACAAGTTTGCTTCCTAGGTAGAGTCAGCCAAAGAGTCAGAAGGTAGGAGAATTTTCAGGCTTCTCTCACAATCCCCACTACTCTGTGGCTTCCTGTCAATGCATCGGCAGGCTGAATTGAAGTAAGCCTAGGAAAGGAGAGTAGTGGTCTAAATTAGATATTAGTCATGGAGAGTGGGATTGAAGTAGCCCACTTCCATAAACATTTGATTAGTACACTTGTGTATTTAAAAGAATTGCTTTAGCTGCTGCTGTAGCCTGTGCTGGAGGGGCTAATGGGTTTGCTAAAGAGATGTCAGTAGCAATAAGGATCTGAATAGTATTGTCATAAGTGACAGCTGTTTATCGGGTGATCCTTTATTGCACAAGACAGAATCTCTAGTGACCGTGTTCCTTCATATATGTGACTTTAGTTGCTTTCCAATGAATCATGCATGAGGTAGATATCCCGAAGTCCCCGGTGCAGACAGTCTACAGAAATCTACTTTCATACTGGAGCCTTGTAATGAACTCTCAGCTCACATCATCACCAACATATTAATAGTGGTATTTACTTTCTCCTATTACAGGAGGCACTCACTTAATTGAAATATATATATAGTGTAAATCTGTTTATTTCAGTCAACTCCCATGTATTTAAAAACTGAATTGAAGTGGTGTAGTGCATGTGAACATCCCCTTTTATTGTGAAAGATGCAGGTTTCTGTTTTGGCCAGTGACAAAAAAATTATTCCATTTTTACTCTGCTGAAGAGTATGAAACAAAGGATTCCACATGTTGGAAGCTAGCCTGTGAAATGAGGGTTATATTTTTAGGGGTAAAGTCATGGCATAATTGAATACATTGACAGTGTTATTACATAGCACCTCTGTGGGATAGACAGTAATATCTTGCTTCTGCACTAATCTCTTGCAGCCAACAGACAATAAACCTGAGGCTATTACTTGCTCTGAGCTACAATAGCTTTTGAAAACAACCAAATGACATCTCTGGGAATCCATCTCTACTTTCCTGTTGGTGTTAATGCATAGCATATGTATATTTTCTCAATCAATAGGCTTAGCATTCCTGACACCCTCACAAAGGTTTAGCACAAGTATGAGTCTTCCAACAGTGAGGTTCCCTGCTAAATGTAATCCATTCTACTCCTTGTCTAGAGTCCTAAGACATTTATTAGAGCCATAATTTTTAAAGATTTAACCCATCATTTGGAATACATAACCATATCCTTGCTGTGATTGTGTAAGAAACCTGAAAGGAACCCTATATTATTAATTGATTTTCATGAATTTGAAAGTAATTTCCATATGTCTCTTAATGGTTTTATCTTAGGAAAATGTTTTTAAACATAAAAAAAAGACTCCAAATATCAAGAGGCTTTCCATGATAGACAGTGCCACAATTTCTATATGGCTATTCCACAGATTATTTCAATTCTTTGGTGTAAATTTAGGTAATTATAAGGTCTACCAAGACCTGTTTCTTTTTTCTCCCACTGGAGGGGGGGAGGGTAGCAGCTTGTGGCTTTCTGTCTAGTGGGAGTGCTAAATTGGGGAATACCATTCCTAAACCACAAGAGCCACCATGCTTGAGCTTTATCTATATCATTGGTATGGAGACATCTGCAGTGAGAATTTCAGGAAAGCATAGAGTGACCAGCTAGTTTGTGCTTTGTATAAGAAATCAGAGGTTGTCCAAAAACAGCAGAAGGTAGTTCCCAACAGCCAGAAATGTCCTTCTGGTGATATTTGACCTTCACTTCTGCTCATGTGAAATCCCAGCAAAAAAGAGTAATATTTCTGCAAGAAAAAAGCTGTTATTTTTAGTACTCTGATAAAATTCAGACTTTATCATGATGAAGAAAGGGAGAGTATGTCTTTTTTTTTTACACTTTGATTTAGTTAGGAAAAGGACAGAGAAGTTTTCAGATACATCAGTACTTTTCAGATTTGAAGCATAAATCCAAGCGCCTTTGTTTTCCTCATGCTATAGTGGCATAAAGTGTTCTCTGTGTAACAGCAGACAGACTTGGAAAGGTCCATGAAAGATTGGATGATTAATGTCCCTTCCCAAAGGGAAGTCCTACTGTACTGCTAAGAAGAAAACTGTCTCGATGTAGTGGCTTCAGCTACCCAGAGCAAGTCCTATGTCAGGAGTGATTGAGAAGAGTGGAAAGCTTTATTTTATTGAAAAAAAAGAAAAAAAAGGAGTCTTTTAGAGTCAGTTCTGGATGACATTAAGTGAAGGAACACAACACCAAAGGGACATCAGTGGGGTTTGAGAAAAACGTAAATGCAACCTGAAATGCAGCAGTTGGTATAACCTACACAACAAGGAAAGACAACTTATTGCCATCTCTACTTTCTGCTAAAAGCAAAATTTTTCAAACCATAAAAAGTTGATGCACTGGTTAATTATGAAGCATGGGTGTATTTTTGGTATCCATTGGAAGGAGGAGCACAGAAGAAGAAATGCTAGCACTTTTCTACTGTGACAAGGACTTATGCATTTATTAAAAATGAATGTTAGTACTGGCACTGTCAGGTCATATTAGCAGGACTTTATTGAGTGAGACTCTTGAAGTCAGCCAGAGGGAATGGGCAGCAGGCAGTGGGAAGCGGGCTGCCAACTTGGTTCTGCAGAGAACCAGTGCTTTCTGTACTGGTCAAGTTGAGTTTTTTAATGCATAGCTGGAGCTATGAGACCAGAGCCTCCAGAGAGATATAAGCTTACTGCTTACTTGTATTTCATTCCTCTGAATATTTTCTACAGATGAAATAACATTAAGCAGGCTAACACCTGTAAATCATGCCATCTTTCATATTTTGGGGGACTAAGGTAAATATTCTGATGGTGAGTTGGCCTTGAAACTCTTCAGAGGTCTTTTCAATGCACCTGATTTTCTTTTGTAACGCGTCTTCCCACCACCTACCCCCAGCAGTCAGATTGGAATACCTTAAGATGGAATAGAGAAAAAAATTATATCCTTGAGATTTTGCATTTATTTTACTGAATCTAAGGCCTAAAATAATTCATAGAAGGTGCTTTGCAAAACCTTTTTACTACAAATATTTAATTTTACGATTTGGACTGAGCCATGCATATACATAAGACATATTTTGAAAAGAGACTTTCAGAGAACCCTGAGAGATTCTGTATTCAGTAAGCATTCCTTTGGTAGAAAACAGCTAGCAAAATTTGATGTAATCAAATTTTAAAACTCATGGAAAGTTTATGGAAAGACTGACAAAAAATTACAGCTTTCTCTAAGGAGATTTTACCGTCAAAACTTAACCCTAACTAAAGTAACAGATTTTAATAACAATTTTTTCCTCCTTCCTGTAATTTTTAAAGAAATCTGTTTCAGGTAGATTTTATAGAGTCTCAGTCCATCAAACAAATTATCAAGGTAACCATGACACTGAAGTCTGGAACTCAGAATGGAGAAAACCAACAAGCACCATATATCAGTGTCCCAGGTCTAAATCCCATTCAGCATTTCATAGTATATGCAGCAAAATTGGCTCTTCTGTCAGTTGTCTGTATTCTTGTCTGCCCTCTGATTTTTTCAAATATTTTTACTGCTCCTCCAGGGATACTAGCCATTCCTTGCATGCTGTTTATCCATAGACTCTTAATATAAAAAAAAATCTTGTCCCTCCCTTAATTTGTCAGAGAGATTTTAATTAAAAGAGGCCCCTTCCTGCTAAAATATCTTTATCTTTTAATCTGCTATTGCTATGATTTAAGTAACTATCTAACTGGAAACATGTCTTTTGGATCAATGGAAAGGGACGATTGAGATGAATGCATTCATCTCACCTGCATGAAGAAGTAGACGATTTTAAAATGCAGTCACTGGACCATTTTGGTTGGTTGTTTCCTTTGAGTGACAGCCACTATAGTATTTTATAGGTGGATTTAAATCAAAGCTTAGAATATACAGAACTTTCCTTGAAACCAGGAATTCTGCTTGTGCGGGACCTTAAACCATGGAAGGCACTTGTCCACCTGAAACCAAGGGCCCAATTTGCTTTTCAAAACCTGCTCTTTCATGCATCTCATAGTGGCTTTAATGATGTGCTGACATGTTACATGCACCCCTGCATTTTAACTAACAATGTTTTAAGAACACCCATATATTTTAACTTCAGAAAGCTAACTTCAAGAGAGTTGTACAGTTCAAAGCGATCTATTTCATTTTATTCAGTAAAGCTAAGCTTCCAGAGTATAAAAGTTATATGGTACAAACAGTGAGATATGAGTTTTCTGTTATTTCTTTAAAACACTCTCCTTAATAGCTAAGACACAATTCTTTCTCTACTTGCCACTGTTGATAGGGTAGAGATATTTGGTATTTTATGCTGCTCTGAAACAAACAAAAGAGAAAGCAAAGATTTCTTGATATGTGGATTGCACTCTTGTATAAAATGCTTCTGTATATTTGGTCATTTAAGGAAGCAGCAAACACCCACTTAAAATCAGCTGGTAACTGCTTTCTGCTGAGTGACTCACCCTGCAAAGCTGTGGGCTTTATGGCTGAGACTTCAGCTTCTATTTCTTTTCTCAAGTTGCCCTCAGTGTTCAGAGGTGAGCCCAAGAAGCCTGGCTATATATATAATGTGTTGTTTGATGCTGTTTGTTTTTATGAGACGATGGATGACATTAAAGGTGTCATCCACCTTGCTGTTGATGGCAGCAAACAGCGATTTTCTCCTAGTCATCTCTTCTCACTACCTTTTCCATCAGTCTCTCCACTGAGCAGTAATCTAGTTACCTTCAGCAACAGGAAAGGTGACAGTTTCCCAGCACAGATGTGTTGGGACATGGATTGGCATAAGAGGGCTTCAATATTTCTGTGCAGCAGAATCCTCTTTCTTTAGCTGCTGAAAGCATTTGCACCATTGCAATCAGATCTGAAGAAATTAAACCCATTAAATTGTTTCAGATTGACAGGAAGTGCTGTTCTTTTGTATTGAAAAGGTTTTGGCAGTGGGTGGGCTGCAGAGGTGGTTTCAGTGAAAAGACACCAGGAACTGCTCCATGTCACACAGGGCCAGTTCCAGGCAGCTCCGAGACAGACTTGTCACTGCCCAAAGCTGAGCCCATCAGTGACCATGCAGGACCTCATGGCAGGGCAGGTGGAGATGCCTTGAAGAAAGCTGAAGCCTGCAGAGAGGCCATGCTGGAGCTGTAGCCCACAGAGAGAACTCCCTGTAGGAGCAGGTTTTCAGGCAGAACCTGTGACCCATGCGGGACCAGGGGCAGTTCCTGAAGGACTCCACCCCATTGAAAAGGACCCACTCTAGACCAGTTCTTTGAGAGCTGCATCCTGTGGGAAGGGCCCATATGGGAGAAAGTTGTCAATAACTGCATCATGTGGGAGGGACTCCACGTGAGAGCAGGGGAACAGCGTGAGGAGGAAGGACTGGCATACACAAAGTGTTATGAACTGACCATAACTGCAATTCCCCATTCTTGTGGTCTGCTAAGGGGAGGAGAGAAAAGAGTCAGCAGTGAATTTGAGGCTGGCAAGAATTGGAGGTGTAGGGAAAGTGTCTCTAGGTTTGGTTTTGCTTTGTTTTATTTCTCTCTGTCCTACTCTGTTGACAATTAGCAATAAATTAAATTAAACATTTCCCCAAATCAAGTATATTTGCCCATGATGTCAATTGGTGAGTGATATCCTTGTCCTTACCTCAACCCATGATTGTTTTCTCTTTTATTGTATTTTCTACTTCTGTCTTGAGAGAAGTGTGAGTGGCAAAATGGCTAGGGGGCAACTGTCATTCAGCTAACTTTAATCTACCACAGTCCTTTGAGGTGTAGAAAGTAATTATTAATGCTTGCAATTTTTAGATGTGGTTCTTGGGTAAAGATGGTCTTCTAACAACACCTGGATTCTCCTATGCTAGCACCCTTTGCTCATCATCCCAGCCACCTCCCCCACATTCTCATCTTTCTGCTTCAAACAGCCCACAAATACAGGGCAGCTAAAATAAATCTGTTCCTTCTTACAAAATTTTCATTCCACCTACTCTTCTTTTTACTTAAACCTCTTATCTGGAGGGCCTCAACTAATCTTCCCTATGGAATTGCTCAGTAGGTCTTGAGAACAAAATAAAGTTCTGCTAGAGCTGGTGTGACCTTGCTTTAGTCCATGCCTCAGCACCTCTGAATTCCCAAACTTACTTGCAAAATGGACCAGTGCAAACTCTCGCTCTGCTCTGAACCTTAGTTATGTATTTAAGGCAGTGTGAGAAGGAAAGCTATCTTAAGAGCAGTCTTCAGACATTAGCTCAAGGATTCAGGGTTACCCTTCCATCCCTGTAATGTATTCCAGTGCTTGAAGTGACAGGAGAAAGTACGGTGGTTTCCTCAGAGAATCCAAGAGGAAAGGCTATACTGACAATTACTGCATTTTGGTCTTCAACTGTATTGTGATAACTTTATTGCGTTCTCATTATCTCCAGGTGGTGTGATCCCTGCATTTGACTCAAGATGGCTACAACTAGCCAGGTTCCAAGGAGCATGAAAAAAACCCTTGAGTGACAGGGATCTTTAAAAACAAAATCAGATGTGCCTTTGTTTCCCAGATGTATATACAATAGGAATGTCAGCTGGGAAAGAACTGTCCCAGGAACTAGTATGTGTCTGAAAGTGAAGCAGCCAGCAGTAAATGTCACCCAGACATGTACAGGAACAAAGTGGGGGAGAGCAATGAGACATTCTGGAGCAGTAGAAGAAACACAATATTTGTTAAGCATTTTAATGCCATGTGGGGTGGACTTTCTCCTCAGCGCCTTATATTAAATCCTCATTTTTTATACAAGTGGTAACTATAACCTTAAGAAGACTTGAATGAAATAGTAACCAATTTAAAACTGTTGTACAGAGAGATGTAGTTTATGGATGTCTGCCATGCCAAGAAAATTTTAATAATGGAAAACCATCTGACAGATTGGGAGTGGAACACAGATATGCCAAGTGCTGCTTGAGAAAGGATCAAAAATACTATTCAACTTTAATCTAGCCTGGTGTGTATTCTGGCAAAAAATACCCTCAAACTTTCATACCTTAATCACTGAGATCTGGAAATGCATGTTTTCAGAGCATGAAGGGATATACTCTGGAACTGCTTCTGCTAGAACTATTTGATCAGCATCAGAACAACGGAATTATTCAAATGTACTTTACATTTGCTGTGTGGACACTCCTTGAGCACTTTCCTCCTCAGAGATGCAAAAATCTGTCTATGTTGCAGTGAAACACATGATGGAAGGTTCTGGCCTTACCAAATGCAGTTGAATATTGATATTACCTTTCCAAATACTTTCCCTCAGTCCCAAATCGACTTACAGCCTACACTAATTCACAGATTACAGAAGTCCTCACTGCACTGCCAACTTTTCTGTTATAAGGTAGACATGAATATGCGTAAATTATTCTGAGGTCACATCTTTGGCTGCAGCAAAACTTGCTGTAAAACAATAATGCCATACAATCAAGAAAGTCCCTTTCTTTGACACAGAACTGTGCAGCTTGGTGCACCCTGTCAGTTTTCAGGGTGTTTGGAATGAAGTCCAGTGACTGCATGTCTTGCTCTTTAAGGCCTGCCTATCACAAGGAAATTTGCACAAGGAGAGCTACTTATAATACTGGGGCAAGGCATAACTTTCATTCTGCAAAACGAGAGAGCAAACTGCCCCCGTGCATGTCTGTTCTGCACCAACAGCAGTCAGGATTGTGGGGGGGAGCTGTTGAGACAAGGCTTTTCACTACAGTGCTTAAACCCATAGTTTTGATTTTAACTAAGAAGATCCAAAGGTAGTTTTGAAACTAAGGCTCAAATATGTTAAATTCAGGAGGGAGGATGTAAAGCTGATTTACCCTGTGTGTAAAGATGACTTACTGGTGTGGATGGTCAGAAGGGTGTGAGAACTGATTCATAGAAAGAAAACCTGGGAGGGAAGATCAATTTGTTTATGAATATCAGTTTCAGAATTAATGAAGCCTGCTTTCCAATGACGGTATGTCTCATGGTTGATTAACTTTTTAATTAGAGAATACCAAGGTTGCAACTTGGGCTCAACCCTTTAAAGACCCTAGTGAAACTACAGAGGGTACACTGCCTTACTGGAGTCCCTCATGCCTAGCAAGGTAAGGATTAGGACAATAGAACTCTCAACACTTTCCCTGCATAACTGACCGCTAAGTCAATGAATAATCACCTTGCTCCAATTCCTCAGGAAAATAAGCTTAAAAATTATAATTAAAATAGGACAACACATTTCTGATAAAATTCTCCTTACTACAGACGTCCCTTGGATTATGTGTAATGTCTCTTTCGATCACCTTTTGTATTTTTACTTTACACTGCAGGAGCAACACTATGTCTTCTGCTGGTCTGAAAAGCAACCAGAATATTTTGGGTCCTAACACAATTAAAACAATGCTAATGATGCAACCAGATGGCTTCTAGACCAACACTTGTAGTTTGAGATCCTAGAACAGGTGGATGTCAGATATAGGTATTGACCAGAATTGTATTCAATTTACACCCCTATACATCCACAAGTAATCCATTACTAGTTGCAGAAGTACTTCAGATGGCTTTAAATTTTCGTCTGAATTGCTGAAGTAAGAATTTGACCCAGGCTGATAGATAATATTAGATCAGGAATAAGAGTGCAACAAATCATAAACCAGAGAGAGAGGGGAGTTTGGTCTCTCACCAGTGAATTTAAGAAAGTGTACTCTAAAGTAAGGGTCTTTGTATTATTCACTTTCCCTTAGATTATTTTCCTCTTATATCTCCTCCCAATATCATGCTGGCATGTAATTTTCACCCACTTTTATCTGCTACTTATAGAGAGGGGAATGGATCTTTCTCAGGGCTATGCAGAACTGAAGCCACATATTTGTCAGGAATCTGACAATATTCTCCTGAGGTAATGGACTGCATTTTACAGCTTACTGCATCTGTGTGTAGAACTGGGATAAACAGGTGAGTCACTTCAGATCCTGGTGCCTGGACAGGCTTAATTGTGCAGCACATTCTCACCCTGATTTCTCTTCCTTAAAATACACAGGTACATTCATGCTTGCTCACAATGAAGATTTAAGTTATTGTCCCCACCTTTCCTCTCTTCCCTGATGCTGTGGAACATTTGAAAGAAGTTTGGTTTAAATAAACAAACACATAAAGTCAGATGGGAAGCAAGAATCTCTTTCCAAACTCCTCACAGTTGTAGTAACCAACTTCTTCCTTTTGCACAGTCATGGGATTGGAGGGCAGGCAGATGGGAACTTTCTGTTTTACTGATGTATTTGCATCTCATTGGCATTTTTAGAGACCATGTTTGATAGTCTTGAATATTGATCATTTGCCACATTAAGTTGGTTTTTTTCTATTCCTTGCTCTTACTCATGTGTGTGCTCTCACTTTAAGATGAAAATTCAACAGTCCAGAGAAAAACCCATTCAAAGGGAACACGAGATGGAAATAAGGGAGTGGTGCTTACTTGGTGGTCATCATATTTATTCACCCTGTTCAATACAGTTTACAAAACATGCAGCAGACAAAAAGAAAGAAGCAGAATAGCAAGAAGTATCTTCCAGTTTGATTTGTATTCAATACTATAAATAGAGGGAGGGAAAAAATATCCACATTTGCATTTGATTCCTTTAGCTAATTCAGCTGACTAAAAGTACATAAATCTGCTTCCTCTCTGTGGCTTCCTCAGTTTTACATCAGTGACCCTTCACTTCACCTTGAACTTCCCAGCAGTGTAATCAAGAATTAGTAGTAATTATTCTAGAAAGTGCTTTATGAATCTCCATTGCCTCCTTCATGTTTTCCTGCTGCTCATCTGTCCTGTGTGTTCTGGAGACAGATTTCTTTGTTTCAAAACACACACCTTCGGCAAGAGTGGAAAAATCTTTTTGCTGAAAGATGATGAAAATCTGATTATACAGACATGTCCAAGTATCATAGCAACTTTCCCCACTGTCAAAGGAGACTTATGATTATTGAAAATATGGAGGTTTGTAGGAATCTCATGAAAAGCACTCAGCCTATTTTGGGGATTGGTTGAATCAAAACAAATTAACGAAGATGTCTTACACAAGATTCTCAAGTCCAAACTTACGCATTCAGCTGAAGGTTACCTGGGCAATAAAATAGGTCAGAAGGTTGAAAATAAAGCACTTCCCAAAGCATTTTGGTGTCTCTCATTCATGCTATAGACAGAAGAAAACAGTCAGAAATACAGTCCTCTCTCCCTCTCTTTAATTTTTAAATGCATGGAATTTTAGAGTTTGTGAATCCAGATTCTGATTTCCATATGTAAGTTGAAATACCTTTGAAAATTAATTTCTGTGATCAGACAAGCCTATCCAGCAAAGTAATGTACACAGAGAATGCTAAATATGCTGAAGTCAGGGAAATATGTATCACAGAGTCTGTGCAGTACAATATCATCTTAAGTTCACTGGAAGAGTAATTTGACTTCATAAATGCAATATATCATTGCCACAAACATGGCTCTAATACCCAATTCTGAGTAGTGCCAAATGCCACCTAGAAAGTGCTTGTAGGCTGTTGACAAATATGTTCAACCCAGAAAACGGAGGCCTGAGGGCAGACTGTATCTTTACAAAGGCAGTTCAATCACTGAACCATCTGAGCCGTCATTACACATTGCTTTCTGAAACAGTATTTGTCAGCCTCTAACTACCTTTAATTATCTTTTGTTTCCTGCAGTGGGGCTCAGAAGAAAAATTGTTAGCAAGGCTCTGTGTATTTATGCCTGCCAAAATCTCCCTGCAGCTATTTCCAAACTAAATTTTTCTCTAGAAAACTTTAGACTCATGCCTGTAATGTCCATGCAAACCAATAGGAAGAGCTGACTGAGTGACTGAACTATAAAATTGTTCCCATAGAATTGAGGTTTGACCTTACTGCTCTAACCCTCTTAACTCATCCTATAACTCTGCATCCTAACTGCAACTGGGCTTGGGACCATGGATCTGGACACTGGAACTGGGCAGATCTGCAAGGTCTTATGTGCTGTGCTCCCAGGAGGGTGTGAACACCGGCAGTTGTCGCAGGGAAGGGAGGTACTCCATTCCTTTCACTAGGACTTGTGCTATAAACACTGCGCCACTGCCTCCAGCCCTGCAAACATCATTGCAGTCTTCTTATTGCAGGGTGTGTTAAGCAGTCTCCAAGAGTCTATGTCCACACCAGCCTAAGGTTCCCCCAAAAGACTGACTCTGTGAAGCTTCCTCAGTGCAGAACATCCTGCCGTAATCCTGCCATAATCACAGTACTTATGCCCCTGTTGCTGCTGGGCATGAGGGTGTACCTGTGGCATGGCATCCTTAGATGTGCCTGGAGCAGCTGCAGGTGTTTTCATTCCAGCCTGACTCAGCTGTGTAACCCACATCCTGTGATGACCACCCTGCAGCTTTGTGTAAGGCAATGCATTGCATCAAACAGAATGTGGGGGTTTACAGAATAAAAATAATTACTTGGACCATCCTGGTGTACCAGCATTTCCCCCTGCTCCCACTGGACTTGTCTGTGTCTTCTTGGCAGCTAAAGCAAGGGCTGGCAAATCTGGACCCACTCACATGGACTTGGTCTGCCTGATGGGCCCCAGACCACTGGAATGTCCTCAATTTTCCCCTGAAAACCCCTCTGGGGTTTGGTCATGCCAGAGGGTCCAAGAGAACCTTTTAAGTGCAGGGGAAGAAAATGATGAAGGGGAAATTAGGACCCCTCACCTCATATGGGTGGTGTGAGTTCAGGAGCTAATGTCCTTCCCTGGGGTACAGCAAGATACAAGGTGACACTGTAGATGTATAATTGTTTCCCAGTGAGGACCAGAAACAGTGGCTGTTGCCCTGGGACAAAACCATCAGACAAGATCACTGGGATACCTGCATTGTGAGGTATACCAGATAAACAGATTTTTTCGAAGAGACGTGCCAGACATGAGTGAACCAGTCCACTGAGGTGGGAAAGGAGCAGGTATGGGCTAGGCTGTACTGCTGTTTGGGCTATGTAATGGCTTCTGCGATGTTTTTCAAGCACGGGATACTCCTAAACGTGTTTGTTGAATCACACAAGAGGGCATTTCAAGGTTCAAATGTTCGTCCTAATGTGTGAACATGAATATTCCTGAAGGTCCTCCTCAGGAAATGTAGGCAATCAACCGGGACTCTAAAACTCAAACCAAACCAATATTAAAATAATGCTGTTGGAGCTCTTTAAAGTGATCCATGGAAATCTTCACAAATGCAAGACTTTGTGTATTAAAACCATGTTCATTATGTGAATAGTTGTGTACTTTAAGGGCAAAACTTTTTGGCTTATTGGTCTATGCTTAGAAGAAAATTTTTTTGGTTTTTTTCCTCTGTGGAAAGGTAGAATAGCGAGGAACAAACACACACACAAAAAATCTTTCAAAAGCTAGCTGCCTTCAAAAGATTTTTTTAACTTTGGGGAAAAAATAACTCCATAAAACCTATTTGTTTTGTTGCCATGGGATGATTTTTTGAGAAATTACATAATCATTCGAGAAACACAATCAGTCTGCAGTAAAATGAAGTGCTGAGGCAATGTAGCATAGTTAAAAAACTCTGACAGCATAAAACTAGAGTCAGCATGAAAAGTACAGACTTGCCTTATAAATTATGAATTTATAATGAACAAAAATTAATTCTGTTGTAGATATCTATTTAATGGATATTCTCAATACACAGCTGTTCACTGTGCCTTTGAGAAGACAATATGTTTATCTTCTCGTTTATAGCAGTACACAGGAGCTCTTCAGCTCTGTGCGTGTCAGGCAAAATATTCCTTGATATACAGAATATAGATGAATTGAATTTTTCTTTAAACAAAGAAATAAAAACTTCCTGGTTCATTAAGAGGGTTCATTACTTTTTTAGCCTTAGATCACTTACTGTACTTAACACTTTTCTTTGTCTTTCCAATTCTTTCTGCAAAAGAATTCTGCCCTGCCAAAAAGAAACACCAAGTTTACTGTGATGGCTCCAGAAAAAATGGCCTCAGGACAATAGTTAGACAGGTGAATAGCCTATGCTTCTAGCATTTTTTTTACTTGGTATTTTACCTTTGATATTAAACCATCCCCTGATTAAGTCTTCTTATATTGTTTCTCTGTCCATTATTGCTTTGTTTCTCATGTATCAAGTGGGTCTACGTGAACCTCGTGATGTTCATCAGGGCCAGCTGCAAGGGTGCCTGGGTAGGGGCACCCTTGGTATCAGTACAGGCTGGGGGCAGAACAGGTCAAGAGCAGCCCTGCCAAGAACGACTTGGGGATATTAATGGATGAGAGGTTGGACATGAGCCTGGGCTTGCAGCCCAGAAAAGCAACAGTGCCCTGGGCTTCCTCCAAAGCAGCATGGGCAGCAGGGCAAGGGAGGTGATTCTCCTCCTCTACCTGCTCTCATGAGACCCCACCTGCAGTGCTGCGCCCATGTCTGGGGTCCTCAACACATTAATGACACAGACATATTGGAGTGGGTCCAACGATCAGAGGGAACTTTTCCTATATGAAAAGACTGAGAGAGATGGGATTATTCAGCCTGGAGAACCTACCAAAAAACCCTCCCCATGGCCGTTTTAGTACATAAAGGGGTTTTGTAAGAAAGACATGGGCATTTTGTCACGGCCTGTTGTGATAGGACAAGGGGAAGTTGTTTTAAACTGAAGAATGGTCTATTCACACTACATATAAGGAAGAAACTTTTTACAAACAGATGACAGGTTGCCCAAAGAGATGACAGATGTCCCAAACTTGAAAACATTCAAGGTCAGGTTGTTTGGGGCTCTGACCTGACTAAATTGAAGATGTCCATGGCAGGGGAGTTGGACTAGATGACCTTTAAAGGTCCCTTTCAAAGGCCTAAACTATTCTATAATTGTATGATTCTATGAATAGCGAAACTGCTTTCCCTAACCTAGAGCTGAAGGAATTTCTTGTGAACTTATGATTCATTTGGGTTCAACTGGAAGACAAGGCTTTTATAAGCCATCTGAGGCAGACTTTACCTTTCACGTTGTTCGTGTGAGCGGTTGCCAGAGTCGATGGTAAGTGAGTTGGAAAGATGATGCATATTACTCACACTAATTGCTGTGACCGCCCCAAGCTTGACATAAACAGCTGGTGTAATAGAAAGATCCATAGCCCATGTCTGATTTCACATCAGCCAAGAGACACAGAGTAATAGGCCTGTTTAATATTTTCCTAGAATATATTTCTAACCCATAACTGTTGTCAGAATATGCACTGATATGCTGTGTCCTCACATTTAGTACGACAATGTGTCCTGATATTTTGTGTCACTCCTTTGCTGTAATGGTTGCTAATAGTGGAAGAGTGCACGCAGAAATCCGTAAGGTTTGGCAGCAGATTATCTGAAAAGAAAAAACTCCTTTACAATCAAATTTGGATCTTACGTGTATATACGTTATTATCCGGTTATAATATATACAGATAAGTATATACGGTTAAACCCTCACTCTTCAAGCAAACAAAAACCTACACAAGTCACACCAAATTTTTTATCAAGAGCAGAAGGATACAGAGAACATCATACAGAGTGGTACCTCTTCTCTGGTAAATTTAATGAGCCAAAAATACAAAAATTATCTTGTCAGAAGCAGATAACATTGCCTAAGAATCAGAAAATTAACAAGGAAACAACAGCATCTCCTCTGTATACTTCATTGTATCCACAAGTACCTAATCCAGACTTTATAAAGTGTATATGGTCCTCTGCATAAAAACACAAAGGTAGTTTAGAGTGTTTTTTGATTGATAAATTGCCCTTTCAAAAGCACATTTTCATTTAAAAGTACACACTTTTCTCAGGAAACCACATCTTTACTATGTGTTTTTATTTTTGATGGATGATTCTGTAATGGCTTACCTTTCTCTTCCAAGGGTTTGAGTGGTGTGAAGGCATAGGGCCTTGTTTACTGTTTGTAATCCACAAAACTCTGTACAAGAAATTTGAGGAAAAAAGTCCTGTCTGTAATAAATATATTTGTTTTCTATTTCTATTTTAGGAATCTCTATTTATCACTATTGGTGAATGCTTTTCTGTTTTAGCAAAAGAGATTGACGTATATTAGAAACTGGATAATAGCAAAGATCTTCAGTCAGATCTCACTGTCTTTTCTTAGATGCTGCAGCTGTAGTTATCCCAAGTCTGGACTATGTGATCTTGTTCTACATTGCCCTTCCTGCTCTTGGATCCCTCTCTCAACAACGGGATGCTAATTTCACGTCTGTACTGTGGGCACTTCTGCTAAAGCTGAGTGTGCTGACCCCTTCTGACAACAAAGGTCTGGTACAGAGCAGTGCTGCCAATATATCTGTTATTAATGCACTCAGTGCAAGAAAATAATAATTTTGTAAGGTGATTTTACTTCTATTTTAACATTATAACACTCTATATTGGGTGGATTTCACCCAGCGGGAAAACTGACCAAGCAATAAGATAAACATAATTTTTGTGCAGTGAGTCTGGCCTCATCCAGGGCTTGACTCCAAATGCTACTCATTGGAAGCTGCTTGTGGAGATGAAAGGGTAGGTTGGGTTCACTCAGCTCTTATAGGACTGTATAGGATAGGGTGACTTAGAGAAGCACAAGACCCTTCCAAGCTCATCATAAAAGATGTGCTAAGTGGATGCTGCTGAGAGAATAATCAGCACTTCTCCCGTCCATCCTTTCACTGCCGCCCCTTGGCACAAGGCTCTTTCTTTGCGCAGGTCTAGCCAGCTGATGGTTTGCCAGAAAAGGGGATTTTGCAGCTGTGTTGTGCTGCTGAAGTCTCCAGCAGTGCCCCTGGCTGACCTTCTGCCTCAAGGTCCTTCTGGTAATCTAAATAACCAGATGCCAGCCTGGAGACTGAAAAAAAGAAGCAGAATTATAACAGAGAAATTAATTTTGCCTAGAAAAAAGGAAGGAGGGATTTTCTGTCCAGTTTCTGTGAGTGAGTGCTACATGCTGAACACACACTGGCTATAAAATCTTGGCTTGTGAGATTCATGGGATCTTTCATTTATTTTGTTCTAATAAACCATCAGTGTGAGAATAGACTGATGAGTCAGACCATGCTGACAAGAGCATCTTCTAAAGTGGCTAAGGAACCAGCAGAGACCTTGATGATTTCAGACAATTTTTTATCAGGATTTAAGCCTCTGTGAATAAAAGCTTTAAAATGTGCCTCCAAACTAACAGCTGATGCACAGGGGATATGAAGAAGATTTAACATCCCAACAAGCATGGGGTGAAGGACACAAGGCTTACCAAGCCATCCACTACATGTTTCCCGCCTGCTGGGATACTTTGATGAACATAAAGCATGTTGATGAGAGTATTAACTAAATGAGATGGAGAGCGCTGTCTCCAAAGAATAAGGGAAGTCTCAGAGATGACATTGTCACATTTAAGTTTTTCTCAACAAATGAAATAAATTGGAAGATCCTAGTTATTTTTTTTAATGAATCTGCAAGGACACACAAAAAAGGTAGTTATAAACCTAGCTTGATATATTTGCAGTCCCCATGGATCCTTACTTTGAGATATCACAATACAACCTTTTCCTCTGGGGCAGGATTTTCGGAAGTGCTTAGTGTTCTGTAAACCTTCTCTTAGTGGAGTGGATGAAAAATATGAGATGTAGATTTGCTTTGAGGGAAGATGGGAAATGGTTAGCAAGTGGGGATATAACCCCATGACAATATACAAGTACTGGGTGGTATCTTTTACATCACCTGGAAAAAGCCACTTCGTCCATGCTGGATCTTCATCTCTGCATATACCTGTGGAAGCTGAGTTGGGCCAAATAATGAATCTATTTGTAAATCCCCAAGTGCATTTGTACCACAGCTGGATAAATACATGTGCATGTACCATGACTGTACAAAATGGCCATAGATTTTGTGTCACCTTTTTTTTGCAAGTTCCCATGTGAAATGTCAAGTTTCTCTTAAGATAGTTTCTTCTTTTGAAGATACTGCGTAAAATCTCAGATGTAAAGGTTTAAAAGGCTCTTGCCTCTCTTCAAAATGCGTCTTTTGTCTAAATGGTTATATCTCAGATCTTATAAAAGGGACTTCACTGGTGATCCTTTAGTGTGAAAAATGAAGGTAGTTCATGTTTTTTACAGTACAGTCACTTTTCTCTTAATAATGCTGTGCAGTAATAAGAATCTTTGCAGTGCTGCAGTGGTGAGATGGATGTTCAGGATGATAACAGAGGATGCCTACCTCGAACCTTCGGAGATTTTGTCCTTTAAAATAATGCATAAGGCTATATCTAGGAACATGCTGGAACTATGAATATTTATTTATTATGTGGCTTTATCTCATCAGTGCATTTCCCTTAAGAGAGAAATATTTTTTCAAGGACATCTATTGTTTGAACAACCCTATGGTATACACTTTTCTACTTTGTCCCTGTAGTCAGTACACAGTGCAAGTTTATACTGAAAAATCACAGAGTATTTCTTATCTTGCAACCAAAATGTTAAGGGAAGTAGGTGAAAAAGTGCACCAGACCATTAAAGGAAAATAAACTGCAGAAAAATAGTACAAACAACTTTTTAAAAACAGGTTATCTTTTCTAGTTTTTTTAGTTACCTTTCATGTTTGTATGTCAGCACCAGCTTCTTAAGAGAAAAAATTGTTGGCCTCCTGTTATAATGCACTGATGCCAGTAATAAGAATTTAAACAGTCTTTTGTTGAACTTGGCCTTGAGCTACATTTCTCCAAGGAGGTACAAGTGGTTATAACCAGAGCCAGACAGATGTGACTGTCTCTGAGGGGAGTGTGGAGGAAAGCTCACAAAGAGAAAGCTTCTAATACCATGTTCCTCTCACCTGTGGTCACTGTTGTTACACTGGACAGTATTAAATAGGATCAACCAGCCAACCTCGAAGTAAAAGCTGTAGAGTTGGTACAGGAGCCAACTGTCTGCCGGTGCACAAAAGTGCTACTTCTGTCTATAAAGTGTCATAGCTATGAGTCATCTTGTCATCATTACATAGAAAATGACTAAGTTTCTAAAATATGTCAGCTAATCTATTGAGGTTTGATTTAATGGCAATCAGTATAAGCTATTACACATCACATTAATCCATTAATGAAAGCAACATCTGCAAGTCAACTGGCTCTGCTTTTATCTATATCCAAATGGTGCATTTAAAAAGAATGCCCAATAAAATGTGACTATTTATCAAGCCATAAGTGTTCTGCTCAGCATTTAAGGCATTGTTCATTAATAGTCTTCCACTGTGTACTTTAATTGGGCTCTGAGCAGATGAGTGGCATGCCTATGCAGAGTGATTAATTAATAGTTTTTCAGATGCGATTTTAACCACATAGCTTAAATGATTGAAAACTTTCCCTTCATAACGGGTACAGGCACCTGTATATTGTGTGCTGAAGCTGTTACCCCAGCTGCAGAGCTCGAAGTTACGTTCAAACAAGTCTTAGCCATTTCAGTCAGGCAAAGAGCATAATCAAAATGACTGTGCTGTCTCATACGATTAAGCTGAGGAGATACAATCTGTGACTGAAATGGGTAACTACGGAACTACTCCTTCACACACATCTCTGACATATTTTACACCGAATGACTAAGGAGATGGGCTGAAAAGTTTAGATTCACCTCGCCAAACATAGAAACATTTCACCAAACTGAGTTTCCTTTAGAAGCAACAGGAAGAATAGGCACTTTCAAAGTGTGATTCACCCTACTACAGGTGCCTAGAATAGCTCACATAAGTTGTGTGCTAAGAGTACTGTTTTTGCTCTTTTGACTGACTACAAGAGTGTCATCTGACTATCTTAGGTGTAAACATCTCTGCTGCAATCGTTTAAATAAATGGTGAGCATATGCACGGACTGAAGGATGGTGTTGCAGAAGTAGTGGGTTTGTTACTAGTGTCCATCTTGGGCACCTGGACAGTGTCACAACTGCAGTGTCACAACCGCACTGACTGTAGATATACGGGGCATGTGGCCTTTCCTTCCACACTGGCATTGAGATGGCCTGGCCCCATGGCTCTGCAAGCTGTTTCCTTGGTCACAACACTCATTTCATCTTGCAGCCAGACAAATTTCTCTTTTTATCATTTCTCCTGACACCTGTTCTCTTCTCCTGACATTGCTCTGCAGCTCGTGGGGGCAGTTCACTTCAGAAAGTGGCATCTGACACTGCCACTGCCTTTCACCAAGGTTCCCACTTCTGACAGTGTCAGGCTGAAAGCCTGGCTCAGGAAGACATGAGAGGGAGTTGTTCCCACTCTCCTACAGGTCAGCAAATGCAGTTTCCACAGCAAAAAGTCCAGATCAAGAGCAGAAGTTCCTCTTTACCTCAAATATAACCATCAGTTCCCCATCTCTACTCGTTCTCCAGCAATCTTTTGTAGATTTTCAGTTGCATTTTCACTAACAGAACCAAAATGCATTTACAAGTCTCCATCTCTCCTTTTTCAGTCTCCTTTCTCCACCTTCTCCTCCTAGCCATTGCTGAGCTGCTTTTCAAACTTTTCTTGTAGGGCAGTCATACAGCTCCAGTGAGACTTCTAAGATAACAAGCACATATACACATACATGCAGTTTGCCTCTTACTGAGGAATGTTTGTGGGGATGTTGTGGTTTTAAGCCCAGCTGGAAATCAGACATCACACACCTGCTCGTCCAATATTCCCTTTCTTCTACTCCCACCCTGGTGGAATTGGGAGGAAAATCAAAGTTCAACCTGTATGTTGAGATAAGGACAGTTTAATAATTTAAAATAAAGGAAAATATAATAATAAAGGTAAATAATAATGATGATGATAATAAAATGAAGAAACCAAGTGCTGCACAATACAGTTGCACAGCACCTGCTGACCAACGTCAGACCCCCTTTCCCAAACACAGATTGGCCTCTTCCAGGTCATATTTTGCCTTCATATACTAGGCATCCTGTTCTATGGTGTGGAATATCCCTTTGGTCAGGGTCACCTGATCCAGCTATGCTCTGTCCTCACTGCCAGAGCATGAGACAAGGAAAAAAAGTCCTTGACTTTGGATAAACAAGACTTAGCAAAAAAACCAAAACATCAGTGTGTTACCAACAGCATTCTCACTCCAAATCCCAAACACAGCACTGTGACAGCTACTGAGAAGAAATTAATTCTACCCTAGCTGAAAACCAGGGGAGGGGAGATAATAATATCCCTTACTAGGACAGTTAACGCAGTTATAAAAATTACAGAAGACTTTGGGCATATACTTCTCTCTCTGAGCTGCTGTTCAGGTTACATAGTATTGATGATCTAATAGTAGGAAAAAACTACAGGGTTTCATCATTAGTCTTTGTTCCACACCCAATAGTTTAACAAACAATCAATGATGACCTTTTCCATCTCCCAAGGAGTGTATAGTCAAAGATAATTTACGTTCCCCAAAAAAATGTCCTTTTGTTCCTTGCCTTGTTTCCTTTCTCTCTAATCTGCTATGATCTGTTAGCACAAGAGAGAATTAATGGTTCAATTTAGGCTTTAAGCCTTCCTTTCATAAATTCTTAATTGAATGTGAATTTCAAGAATGCAAGAAATGCAGAATGAGGATTTTCATCTGTAAGCTTCACGTAGAAAGGTCTCAGGCTGATCTGCAACTAGTGCAAATTAGTACAGTTAAGAAGTGAAGTCTGTGTGGAGTTATGTAAATTTACACAAGATATGCAGGTTTGTTTGGTTTGTTGTTGGTTGGCTGTTGTTTTGTTTGGGTTTGGGCTTTTTGTTTGGTTTTTTGGTTTTTTGGTCAGCTTTTCTGTCTGTAGTGTAATGTGTATATTTTACAGGTTTCAGTAAGGACTTACCTGTGAAATTCTGTGGGCAATGACAAACACTCATTTATACAAATGATCTAGCGGGATCACTCAGGCTAGAGCATTTGCCAGCTAAGGATATGGTTTTATTCTGATACTACAAGAATCCATTCAGTGGGTCTTTGATGTTATTTTGGGCCCAGTTTGATGTGTTCTAACAGTGCGGTGGCTTTTGCTTTTTCATGGTGGGGAAAGCAGGAACAAAGTCAAAATTATGAACAGGAAGGTAATCAGAACCTATACATGAAAATGATATGGGATTTTTTCTGGTTGATGAAAGAGAGGGGAAATCAGATGGATTCTCTCTTTTACATCTTCTTCTTTTTCTGTTCTTCATCAGTGCTCCACTTCCTTCACTTGCTCTTTCTCTTTTGTCCCCCAATGCTTTTCACTTATGTTCTCTCTTCCTATGTGACACCAAGTATGGGAAGGTAATGCAGACTGATGTGCTACCTGCAACCACTGTTCATTCTTCTGGTGTGCTCTGCCCTTGTCCCACACTGGGGTGACTTGTCTGTTTCAAAGTCCTCTCTGTTCCACGTATCCTTTGAGGGTCCACTCATGGATGTCCTAGTTTCATGACCACTAACTGTGTTAATAAAAATCCATAAAATTTATAAAGAGTATAAATTTTATATCTCTATATATATCTTTATAAAATTTATAAAGAGTAAACAAAGATTAAAGGGTCTTACCTTCACTACTTCAGATGATGATGACCTCCTGTAGCTTTGGAATGACCCTAGCTCATGGGTTTTGGTGTCTGCCCTAGCCAAGTTTCAGCTTCATGCTGGGATGAGGTCCGGGGGCATACAAACTTTTCCATTTAGTACTACTCAGCACAGAGTTGTAAACAATTGTACAGGCTAGAAATGAGTCATGATGTTCTCCAAAGCCTCTCAGTGTATTCAAATGGTGTGTAAGAACCAGTTTGTGAGGTGGCCCACAGCATGTTCTCGTCCCTCAGAATTGTCATTGCCCCCGTGGAATAATGACAGAGCCTTCCCTTTGACAGCTCTTTGCTGCTTCATCTTGTCTGCGCCTGTCTATTGTCAGGGACTCTGAACAGCCTTATTGCAGGTGTGTGCTGCAATAGGAAATGATCAGCTCTGTACCCAATCTCTCCTAGTGATCCTGAGCTGAGTGTCGCCCTGAGTTTTGCAGTCTTTCGATGTTTTCATTCCTGTAATAGAATTTCTCAGGCAGTTTCTGTAAACATAGGCCATGTTTAGCTAACCTACCTTTACTATTTTCATTCTTTTCATAAGGCGGAGAATTATGATAGACTTTTGGTCTGACCAGTGTCATTGAGAGGTGGTAACCCCATCCTCCAATCCATGGTTGTCTCTAAAAAGATATATAACTGACTGAATAAAGAGGCCAGGCCCTCTTTTGCTCCCTCTTGCCCCTCTTTTGGCCCTGGCTCCTATCCTGACAGAATGGTGTCTGTGTAGTTCTTTTCGTGTCTGAGTATGACAAGCTGAGTACAACCACAGAGAAACCCAGAGCTTTTCCTGGCTCTTCATATTTTGCTGTAATTTGTTTTAGTTTTTTCAATAGTCTGCAAATGGCAAAGACATGGAGCAAATACAGTTAATTTTAATGTCAGGACGCCTGTTTTAACACCAGTGACTTTCTTTGCTTTCCCAAATCTTTTACTTTGCTTTCAGCAAACTTCCTAATAGCAGCATTCACTGCATAATTACAATTGAATTCCCTGATTTGCATGTTGAATAAAGTAGGTGTTTTTGGAAAAATGGGATGTTACAAAACAATTAAAATGGTAGCATAGATACAGAAAGTGTAAAAGCAGCATGAAAACTACGTTTGGCATTTGCTGATTTCCAAATTTTTGATTTGGCAACTTATGCTGAGGAGTTCTTTTGCTGTAAGGGTAGAGTTGAGCATAATTTCTTCCACTGTTTTAGTAAGAGGCGGTAGGAAGCCTAGCAGAACATCAGGGCATGCCAGTGTAGGAACTTCCAAATAAACTGCTGCCACCTGATGCGAAGAACTAACCCAAGGAAGAGCTGTCACCCTGCACCATGCTGGGCTGCTGAGCCACCTGCTCCCTGAGAGCATGCCTGGTGCACTGCTCTGCTGCCTCACCTGAGGTGAGCTCCGTTTGGTGGCTTTGAGGACCCTCAGTGAGACTGGAATGTTTATGTCCATCTACTCTTTGGCAAGAGCTGAAATCACATCTCAAATATGAGAACTGGATATTTTTTTTAATATTAAGTGTCAGCTAAACCTGAAAATAATTTTACAGGGTGTTTCCTGAGCCCAGATGATCTAGAAAGATCTGACTAATGTCAACTGGAGGAGTTTCCCCAGAAAATGCCCCCTAAATATTTTTTAATAGAAAATGTTAGGCAATTTATTTTTACGAGTTTTAACCATTGTTTTCAGTAAGAAATCTACTGTAAATAAGTGGAGTTATCCTGGTGTAAAACTGAGCACAGTGGAAGGAAGATGCATCTGTGCAGCATTTCATCACTGATGTGTTAGACTTTTCTCTTTCATAAGAAATATACTTACAATTGAAACTAAAACAACCCACTAAATATTCCTGTCTAAGTTTGAGACTTAGAGCTATTTTTCCTCTGGGACCAGTAACTCAAACCCTCTTGTACATATGAAGACTAACTTTTATGCCTTTAATTTTCACTTTTCAGCTATATAATTTTTAAGATATTTACACTTAAACTTATGACAACAGGTTTATCTGAATTGGTTGCACCTGGTTGCACATGATGCAGTTAAAAAGATGAAGACTATAACATTGGACTGACAAAAGTTCCCATCAAACATCAAACATTTCCACAAATCCTAAACTCATCCTTTCTAGTGCTGTGACTCACCCAGTCGTCTTGCCTCAAGCAAAGGCAGAAAGATAAACATTCAGTTGCATCCTGAAGAGCAGTATTTATCACTGCTAACATTAGGCTAAAACAGATTTTTCATCTCTTTTCTTTCTGTTTCACAAAAATTGGGTGATATCTTTTAACTGTGGAGATGGCATTGGATATAATGACCTGCCTCCTAGCCATTAAAGAATGATACATTTAAATATTTGGATTTCTGTACTTGTAATCACTACATATAAAATACAAGCCTCTACAGACTCTGTCTGGATGACATTCTTTTTATGGAAAGTATAGCATAGATAGCTGTGGTAAGTTTCTTATGAAAAACAGCTTAATTTTAAATTCATTGTAACCAAAGATGTTGATTGGAAAAGCATTGGATTTTAGATGGCGTTCACAGTGGATGAACTAACTCAGTATTCAAAACAAAGCCAGAGAAGGAAAAAAAACCCTCCTGGTCTTTTTCAGTCTAAGCAAGGCTCAGTGGAATACGTCTCTACGATGATACAGGGATCTCCAGACTACAACTGGGCGTAGCAGAGCTATAACACACCAAAGTGGTCAACTTGCTTTCATACCTGATCTGGCATCTGTACAACTGCTGTGATGCCTGATTTGAAGTTTCCTAATTGGAGTGGTGCAGATGTGCACTGATGTGCAGTAGCTGAATTGATGGATGTCGATATCTTTATTAGTTCTGCTGGTTTCAGATAGTTACTCATGGGAGTCAAAGGATCATAATGGAAGAAAATTCCTGCTCAGCTGCACTATAATCATTCATCTTTATCTATTATTGGTTAATAGATAAAGGACATTACAGAATGAATAAAATAATAAATACGAATAAAACACATTAAGCTAAATACATGTGTGTCAGACTGAAAAATTCCTTGTAGGGGAAGTAGGCTTTTAAAGGAGATTATTTTTATTTGTTTTGATGTATGTTGGAAAAATACAAATGTGAAAGTCAATGCTTGTAGCATTGATTTTGGTGTTTGAGGGCATGATGAAAAGTCTGTCAGGGCCTTGGGGTCATTAATATGCCTTACTGGACCACAACCAACTTCACTTGGGGCTTTCATGCCCACACTTGTTCCTGGCCCAGGAGCTGGTTCTGTTCAGCCCTCAGCACCCATTTACTTCCCACTGTGTCAGAGTAGCACTGGTCTCCAGCTCAGCCACAGCCATTCCTCTGCCTGGCCATGGGACCTGCTGATCTGAACTCTGACCCATGGGCTGGATCAAGGATTTTCTTGTCACTGGGAGATAACTGTCTGTCTTACTCCATTTGTTTTCATCAGACCTGATCTCAATCTTTTGACTGACCTCCTAGATTGAGCCAGTATCTGCCTCATCACCACACCCAGTCTGATAGCCAAACTCTTGGTCCAAGCTGGCTGCTCTCTCGGGACCTGCCATGCTCACCTCTCTTGGATAATGCAGAAAGCTCCTACCATGCCAGCTGGATTTTCAGCCTCAGCTCCCTTGTTCTTTGGGAGCAGCCATCCCTCATTTCTCCCTGACAGCAGGCTGGCCAAGCTGTGATATTTCAAAAGTGGCAAATAAAAATAAAATTTTTTTTACAAGATTGGATGTATTTTTCCTTATGACAGAAGCCTTTGAAATTAGGGACTTGAAAATGCATATTCAATCACAATTACGGTGTCAGTACTGAGAAGTTATAATCACCATAAGAGCAATTGTTGCATATATCCTATTATAGAGGAGAACATTTGAGCCAATTTATAGAAGAAAATTGTTAAGTTGAAGAATCAGGGCTTCTGCTATGAAGATCAAACCAATCAATTGTTCAGAGTTTCTCTGTTTATTTACAGCTTGCATAGAATTTGAACACAATATGAACCCATTAGATCATGTGAAACATCCAGATAATAAAGCTGCATGGTCATTACCAAAGCAGGTCAGGCTTCAGCCAGAAACCTCATCCATTCTCTCCAGTCATCCATTCCCCAAAGGTACCTTTTTTGATTAATTTTACCAGGTTTTTTTTGCTTCAAGCTAAAGCTGAGTCTCTGCACTGCCAGGTTCTCACCATGCCATCAGCATTGCCAAGTCAGCCATGAAGCTCACCACGCAGCAATCTCCGCTGACGTTTTTGCCTGAGAGATCTAATTGGTTTTGCTTATTTTAGCTGTGGGAATTACAGAAAAAGAACAATAGCCCACTGCTCAGTGTTTGCTGCCTCTCCCCAAGAGGCACCTAGATTAAATTTTTTTAGAAGCTCAAGGTACAGTTTTAATAACATCTTGCAGCTAAAGAAACTCCTCAGTTAGCTGGAGAGCAGTGGCTCTTTATCAGTCCCACTCCCTCTTGCTACTCTAGCACTTGGCAAGATCACTATCTTCTTGCAGTGATGAAAGAGAATATTAAGTACATACATCAAAATGAAAGACATGATAAGTCGTTTTTTATCTTAGTGTTTATTAAGACTCTTCATTCCTGATTTATTAAGAGTGGTGCTTTTAATTGATAGTAGTGAAAATTAAATCTCTGTCATAATAGATCATATCAATATCTCCTTGTATCCAAGACTAAAACCTAAAAACTGATTATTTACTTCTTAAAAGGAATACTGTGCTACATGTTTTTGTATGGGAAGCCAGTCTTTTAGGTTTTACTTGCAGATTTAGAGTGGCAGTTCAGAAATATAGGGTGATAATTCAGATATACTGGTACAATGAGAAGCCAATTAGAAATTTACGAATTAGGCAGGCTGGTGAGAGAATGTTATGGAGAGAAAGAGTGAGACATAATTATCAGGCAGATATGCAGAGAGGCAAGTAGAAGTCAGTAGTCTGGACTGTCACAATATTACAGGAACAGTTCCAGCTCTTTCTGGTAACACTTTCCTGGTTTCCCCCTCAGATATTAAGTCTAGAATCTGTCAGTAAGAAAAGTACAGTGAGAATGGGGCTGGTGGGGAAAAAGTGCCTTGAAAAACATGTGAGGTCCAAGGTACTCAGGAATCCATAGATTTGTTTTGACATCCAAACTGCCATCAAATATAATTCAGAGCAGTGGACCTGTGTTTCATACTTGCAAACTTCTCACTTTTACGGAAAAGCGTAAAATAACCTGGTTATTTCCAGCATTGCTCCACTGTGTCCAAAACCCATGTGCACTTTATCAGCCTTGGATAACAGCTGACTAACCTAATCTTTGAGATAAGGCTAAGGCGATTCACATGGGTCTACTGAACCTTTGGGCAAAATGCTGAAATTATTACCTGTTCCCTGGAAGCTCAGGGAACATTCATACCTCCCACTAAAAAGAAGTTAGCTCATATCAGGTAGAGTGGCCTTAAACACTAATTTGGTTATTCCCATTTTTATCACTTCCATACTACCGTGTCACTGATGTCAGTCAGCTTCTGACATGTTGCTGGCTTCTCCCTTGGAGGCTGGCACTTGCTTTTATAATCACACAGAGAAGGGTTTCTTTGATGGCATTACCAAGGGAATTGGCTGGGTACATGAAAACACAGTAATGCAGCAAGAGCCCAGCTCCAAAACAGTGATTACACTTCCATGCACCTCAGAGAGAAGCAATATGCATTACCTTGGATAACTTTGGTTTGCCCCAATAGATACTTAAGATGATCCACATTTATCCCGAAGCAGATTTGTCCTATTACTCAGCTCTTTCTAGGGGATAATTAATTCCAAAGAGGAATGAATATATGGTTGCCAGTGAAAGCAACCTGATCACAGGCATAGAATAAGCAGGATTAGAAGAGAGATCCTTGGTCACCAAGCCTGCTGCCTTGCTGTCACAGAAAAACATGTCAGTTAAAGATAGGAGTGCAGTGTAGCAAAGGAGGCACAGTCCTGCTGATGGTTTTATCTATGCCACTGTCTTGGAAAGACAGATCGGTTTGCAATGCATTTCTGTCATCAGTAAATGGAGTTAAAATATTTGGCGATGGGGCTTCTGCTGCCTGAAGAAAGATCTTTTTCCAGAAGCAAAGGTTGCACCTTAAACCTTTTGGTTTTCCGATAGGTGCAAAGGCAGCCAGCCAAATTCTTGACAGCTTTCCTCCCAGTGACTTATTCCTTTCAGCCTTGTGCTGGTCTTAGGCCCTCGTTCCTAAGCATTAACCTCCAAGTTTGCTTACCCTGCAAAGGAGACTCAGCTACTCAGCTTGGCAGGTGACAGCAGGCACTCTCTATATGAGCTAGTCATGCTGCAGGTGCATATTTGGTTACAATACTGAGTATTGCTGGTCCTGCTGCTGCTACTGGCAGCCATTTCAGGCAAAACTGCCTTGTTTTGTGCAATTTGTACTTAATTTAATATTTTTGACACAATAACACAATTATCGTCTTTAATTAACACAAGCTTCTGATCACTAGTTTTGGCAATAAAAAAANGAACTAATACAATCAAGCATTTAAACAGAATACTTTTCTTTCCCAGGCTCAGCTTCAGCCAAATGCTCTTCTCTCATCCTCACGTCAAATTCCCTCATTTTCGCTGTGGTCGCACTCAGACCTTCCCAATGCCTTCTCTGAAGAGGTAGGGAGTGCAGATTGTTTGGATTGTGTGCATGAGGGTTTTGGCTTTCTGCTCCATGCTAACTTCTGGTTCTTACTTGCTTTCCTCTACTCTGTTGTGGGTCACCAAGGACTGCAGGCCCGTGGGGATGTCCTTGCCCTGGCATCTCTCACACCTTGGTCAGAGCTGGCTGGACCCATTATGTGCATCCCAGGCAGTTCCTATCCTCCCCTTCCACAGAGGGCACTTGCAGACCCTGCTGCCCCAACCTGTTACACCCAGAGGAGGTTATTCCAGAGCAGCATATTCCTAAGGGGCACATTTTCTCTTCTCCTTTAGCCCTAGCTTTGTTGGTGTCTAATTAATTTCTCTAAAAACACAACCCTTTAACTTCAGTGGTTATCCACCCTTCCAGGTGCTCAGCGGGGACTCAAACCAAGTAAAAGGGGACGAAATTTGCAGCAAATCCCAGAACTGTGTTTTGGCCAGGTCCCGGTGCTACAAGTAGCTTTTTTAAGTGTTCACACACAGTGATATCTTAGTCATTAGCCACTTTCCATGTCTGATATTTAAAGCAGGTATTTATGGTAACTTTTTAGTGACTGCATATTAAGATGGGCCCTTAATAAACTGGTAGGGAGGACCCAGTGGAGAATACTGCAATGAGTTAATGTTTTTAAGAATAACTACTTATGACAGAGGGGTCTCCAATACGAATCAATTATTCACAGAATCCTCGTGGCCTGATATAATTTGATTGAAGCACTTGTCACAGCCAAATTTGGAAAAGAAAATTCCCAAAAAGCAGATTACATAGAACATATATTTATGAAAATTGTATGCTGACAGAAACAGCCCATGGATTGCCATGCCATTTCCCCTTTCATTCTTTCAGCTTTTAAAAGATATGTATTTGCATATTCTGCCTTTTACCAGTGATTTCCTACACAGATTGACAATAAGACACAACTCACATGTCCCCGTCTGCATTTTCTTTGCTTTTGCATTTCATTTTGCTATTGTGTTTGAAGTGGAATAATATACACTGGCATCGATTGTGTTTTCTGTTACTTTTGATTACTCACCAAATCATTCCAGAGTGTTCTTTGGGTTTTTTTTCCTAATTATTTGGTTTGATCTCTGCTTGGGGAATAGGCCATTCTTTGCTGAGCTGTCCTGAAAATAATTGCATTTGCAGTGATTGTTTTCTAATAACAGTTCTGTGGAATAAGGGCTTTGAGGCCAAATCCAGCTTTATTTATGAGAACAAAAGGATTTTGCCCAAACAATAATTGAGTAAGGACTTTGTGTGTTGGTTCATTATTTGTAAAATATTTATACACCTCATGACAGCTACTATATATCTTCACTTCTCCAGTACAATAAAGAAAACTATCATGTCAAACCAGCTGTTATAACACTGTCATCCAATCTGGGCAACATAGTGCCTTGGTATGGACATGAGGCTTTCCAGATATTCATGAGAGCTGATGGCTCATACAGGGGGGAGACAGCTGGAGTAAATGTCATTCTGTAAGATACTTTTTTTTTTTCAGTTGTAGCGACAGTTGATTTTGACACTTTTGACAACACTGAAAAACTATTTGCTTTCCCCAAAGTATTCTCATTTATTTTATGCTGGGGATATTCAGGCTCATAGAAAGCTAATGAGAAGGAATGAGAGTGTTTAACTGGGTTCTCAGCATGTATTTGGGTTTTGAATAATACCTAGTGATTATGTGGCATTCAAAGTGTTCCACAGGTTGCTGCCTAGGTATCCTGCAGTGCCACTCTTCCTGACATTCATTTGAGCAGAGTTCATAGCAGTTCAGACAAAGGCGTTCCACGGATATTAGTGGTGAGTCTGAGCAAATAAATCCTGCACAGAACAAAGACACTATCATTCTCCAGCTCCTGTTTATTCTTGTGCTACAATTAACATTCAAATTGATGTTTTCCATGGTGTAGTTTTCATTTTTAATTTACACTTTGTGGAATATTGAATATTTCAATACCTGCTTTTTCCAAGTTTTCTCAGCTGCATAAATCTAACACAGAAGCTCTGTCCTTAATAATTTATACCATTCCAATGCACCAGTGTAATTATTTTAATATATCTTGTGGGTTTAATTCTTGCTTTTTATATTCTATGCCCTGTAAGAGTACAGTTCAAGAACTTTTAAAAGTTGCTTCAAGAAATAGTTTTTGCTTCTTTGGGAAGTCAAGAATTAAGTATAATACTGAGTATTTTATCTAGAGAATTGTCACTCTGAAGAATTAATTTGACAAGCTGTAAAGTAAATGAAATAAATAAGTAAAGATCAAATATACTGGCTTTGACTACAGAAAATAAACCAAGTGGAAATAGAGCTTCCAGAACTCAGTTCTTCAGGTGGTGTCAATTACAGTTATTTATTATTAATATTTGTCAATTACAGTTATTTATTTAGGTTCAACTACATTTATTTAATTCTGCACCATGAGGAGACAGAATATCATCTCTCTCTTAGGCAATTGCCCTGGTTTCAGCTGGGAGAGAGTTTGTTTTCTCAGTAGTCGGTCCAGTGCTGTGGTTTAGATTCAGTATGAGAATAATGTTGATAACACCCTGATGTGTGTAATACTGATGCTGCTATGCAGAACTTACCCTAAGTTACAGACAATCCAATTTCCCTTGGTCTGCCAGTGAGGAGCTGCACAAGAAGCCATCATGGAGCACAGTTGGGACAGCTGATCCAAAGGGGTCAGAGGGATATTCCATACCATAGAACATCTTGTCCACAGTACAAAGTGGGGGGAGTTGGTTGGGAGATGCTGATCAGTTTCTGAGGACTGGCTGGGCATCAGTCAGCAGGTGGTGAGCAATTGTGCCAGGTATCACTTGTTTTTCTTGGGTTTTAAACCCCTCTCTCTCTCCTTTTCTTTATTATTATTACTCTTGTTTTTATCATTAGCACTATTAGTATTATGAATATATTTTACTTTGTTTCAGTTATTACCCTGTTCTATGTGAACCCATGAGTTTCACGTTTTTCCTGATTCTCTTCCCCATCTCATGGGATAGGGAGTGGAGTGAGAGAATGGCTGTGTGGTACGTATTTGCTGGCTGGGGCTAAACCAGCACAGCAGTCACAGTCAGATGATTGTGAGCGTATGTACAAGAAATCAGTTGCAACCCCACATTTGCACTTCAGTTTGAGTGTAATTGTAATAGCACTTGAGTGATTCTTAGACACTACAACGACAAACTCATTGTCAATGCAATATATTGATCATTATTTTGACAACTTCTAACTGATCTGCTTGCACATACAAAATTTAGAGAAGTTATATAGATGAATGTGTCATCAGCACTATTAAGGTGCAGTGGCTTGTTCAGATTATCAGAAATCCAGAGAGAATTATAAATCTAGATATCATTAAGGTTAAATGTTAGCCACAGTCTGTGTCTTTTCCTCTCCCCTCTTAACAAATCTGGCCACTTCTTTTATTTTGTTATACTGACTTTCACATGTGCCTCTCTCCTTGTTCACTTCATAAACCTATTTTTCCATCAGCCAGCAGGGAATTACAGTCTGTAATGAGAAAGCTGCTGCTTTTGATCCATTTATAATGTAACTCTGATTAATGTTCATGGGTGTTCTACAAAAAGGAATAGGACAGAATTTATCCCTAATTTTAGGATAAACAATTAAATGCTTAGGTATGCTTTACTCCAGTAAACCTTCAAGTGACGTAAGTTACTAAAAAATAGATCAACCAAACAAAGAGGAAGACGATGAGGACATAATTTATTGTTATATATTTATCCTGGCATCACTTATTACTGCAGTGGTCAGAACCTTGCTGGTAACTACCTATTGATATTCACGAGCATCCTGGGTTTGGGCCCCAAACAGTGTAAAATGTGATTGTAAATTCCCTTAATTGCAGCCAAAGTCTTCTTTGAGTCTTCTGGCACTTTTCCTTTAGTTATCAGTCCTACCTGGACCTGAGATCATCAACTCAGCCTTTTTTAGCTCCCAACTCCAGTTGTAGCCCCTGAAAACTCTACAGGATTAAAAGCAATCATTTTTTACTGCTTCCTCCTCTGTTTTATGGGTTATCCTATCAAGAGGGGCTTAAACCATGTATTACAGAGAATTTGTAATGATTTCATATGGGTTTGTTCTTCAGTTTACATAGAGTAAGAGATGCAAAGGTCGATCAAAATAACAAACTTCTGCATGCCTTTGCTTTAGTTTCCTTGCTATTTTGGAGCATTCCCTGGATTACTGTGGCAGTAATTTGCAGTTTCAGACTTCCTCCCCAAAAAAGTGCCCAATGAGGGACATTTTCTCTGTCTGAAGATGTAATGTATTTCTTCATATGCATCAACAAACTTAGAAAACATCCTCAGTACATTAATAATTTTGTAGCAGAGTGTACAAGGGTATAAACTCCTTCTTTGCCTAAGAAGGCTCTGGTTTGAACAGCATAGTACTGAAGTGTAACAATGCTCTGTTGTCAGGAATGGCTAAGAGTAAATATATCTCCCCAAATCTCTTGCCTTGTGCAAAACAATTAGGAAAGAGTTCAGCTCAAAATGGTCTCAGGAAAGAAAACTGGGCTTGAAATTTGAAGAAATATTGAGAAAAATACAAGTCCATGAGATGATTGATACTGAAACATGCTGAAGAAGCAGACAAGCTCTTTTATGTACCTTACCTTTTCTGTTGTTGAATATTACAATATATTCTGCAAATATTCCTGACAGGTTTTGACCATCTCTACCTGGTCAGTGACTCTTCACTGAATAATTTATTCACATATTAATGACAAACCAGATCAAATAAATTATGGGTTCAGTATTTTTTCAGTGAAGTCACTGGCCCTAAAACCTATTACAGGCTTTAATTTATAATATATACAGTTCTATATATAACAATTTAACAACCACTGTGAATTATGGAAATACAGTTTTATCAAAGGTGACATTGCAAACCTCAAAAATGAGTCTCCAGCAGTTCAGAGAGATACAAGTATTCCAAAATGGAGTGACAGCCCCATAATTCAAAGCACACTTACATTTTAAGTAATACTGAGATTTGGTGTAACAGTAAATCATATTTCTTTTTCACTACACACCCTTATTTGTCCTCTTTCTACTTTAATGCCTCTCTGCATAACCACTTCTGTTCCTCCCAATCCTGGTGTTGCCAATCCTGACCAGCTACAACTACACCCTCTCAGTAGACATCAATGTGCATCAGGGCAGAGTTAAGCTTCATCCAAGAAAAATACCAAAATTCTTGCTTATAAGGCAAGGGAGTTATCCTGCTGAAGCCAATGAGACGAGACAATGACACATCTTGGCCAGTGCTCAAGGGACTTGGAGACCACCTAAGGGGGTGGATGCTGGAGTGATCCTTTTGCGCTGCCTCTTTCCACGTCTCTTTCACACGCTGTGCACACACTAGATTCCCAATGTTATATAATCATGTGCTGTTTTTTACAGAAAAGGGAGAGAAACTGTTCTCCCCTACCCTTCACACTGGCAATTGTTTTTCAGTAAGTCTGCCTAATTTTATCTTGAACTAATAAATATATGATTTAAAAAATACAAGGTCGCTGTTTTTGCTGCTGTTCAAAAAAGATTTTTTTCTCCACTCTCTAAATAATTATGCTTCTCTGAATATCTGTCATTTTACTCCTTACTGTCCAGGAAACACTGCCAGCCTCAGGTTTTGAGTGTTTACATTGTCATTGTGCTCAAGGAATTGTGAACGAAGATTGGAAAGGAAATCATGTGCCCTGAAGCATACTAGCTGAAAAAGAGAACCTAGTTTCACCACATAAAATACACCTGTCTTGAACACATCAAGAAAAGCGCTTTGACACTACTGACTTCTGACAAATTGCATTAGACTCCCTCCTCCCCCATCCCTGTGTAGGTTTTTTTCCTAAAAGTGGGTTTAACACTATTTTATTGGATGGGAATTTTGAGGCACAAAAATGAGAAGAAATATGCCCAGTTAGTTCAGAAGTTGTGTTTGGCACTCTCTAGTTTTTCTCCTCCTTCCCTTTTCCTTACCCTTGAAGCTCCATGTTTGCTTCAGCCACCCTTTTTCTGCAGACTGAGGCCAAATGTGCTGTGTAATCAGTTTGTGGTCTCTTTACCACAATTACGGAGTCCTAGGTGCAGGAGAAATTTCTTTTCATACTTAAAGAGTCACTTCAATTTTCCTTCAAAAGGGAGGACTATCTAGAGGTCAGAACTGCCAGGACCGTTTAGTTCTGTTTAGAAAATGTGTTCTGTGTACACTGAGTTTAACCACTAGCTGGAGTACTGCAGATACTGTGATGTGACTGCCTCCCTTGGTTTTTTGCCCAACTCATATCATAAAAGACTGTATGTAGTTAGTGCTATTACTTTTAGAGTGTGTCAAGTTGGCCAAAAAAGCACCTCAGGTTTCTTTCCTTCGTAGCTTTCTAGTTAGGAGAATTCCTCTTCTATCAGCAGATTTTAACAGAACTCAAGCTCCTCTGAGAGTAGCAGACTCTTAATATGCCTCAGCTTCCAGATTAATAAAATTACTGTCTCTAATGAAGGTTATCTTCTCTTTCATTCTTCAGTATTCCAATTTTGCTTGCAATGTTGAGTGCTTGGAAAGTGTCAGGCATTTTCTTCTTGCTTATTCTAAAGAAATGATATATTTCCTTTAAAGAAATCTGAGCTCTGCCAAAGCACTGGCCATTGTAGGTAAATGTAAAGATAAAATGGTTTTAGGTGATGGTGTCTGGCTCTGAAAGAAGGTGATGTTCTGATCTAAGTTGAGCCTACCTTGAATGGTTGGAAGCAGGCGACATCTCAAGGTCTTTTACCAACTAAGCTGCTCCATAAGTCTATGATACTCTTCCCTACTAAGAAAACTGCTTCCTCTCAATGATGTCAGCCATCTTGAGGCTGGTTCCTGGGACTGTATGAACTCAGTTTTTTTCGTTCTGGATGAAGCTCACAGGTACAACATCACTCTGCATTCGAAATACATATAAGGAAGATACTACTTTGTTTAAAGCATATGAAAACGGTTCCTTGTACCACAAGTACAAGAGAACATGAATAAGGTTTCTTGTTTTTGTGATATAAAAGATTAAATGAACAATGTTTCATTTTCTGAAGAACAAGATGCAGTAAATTGAACAGGAGCAATGCCTGTTGTCCTAGGTTACACTGTAACAGGAAACCAAAAGTATGTATTCTATTACCATCTTCACAAGCTGCTAAAGCAGTTGGGGCACTGTTCGTTATCCCTACCATGACTCACTCCTGATAACTCCCTCTGGGGGCTATCTCTGTTTAATGGGAAATCAAGAACCCATTGTATGACTCATAGAATTACATCATCCCATTGTGAGATGCTCTGCCCAGGGGGGAGGAGCCAAGCATTCCCACCTGGATATAATCTGGGGTTTGGAATAATACAAACAGCTCTTACCTACTGGGTTCCCAGAGGACAAGAGCTACCACTGGACCTTCAGGTGAAGACCAGACCCTCCTACAGGATGGCCACGTCAACAGGACCACTTCATCTGGACTGCTACCACCACCCTGACTAACAGGGCGTCAGGTTGTATCCTGACTCTGTCAGTGTTCTTGTACTATTGCATTTATTTTAATTTTCCTATTAGATTATAATTCTGACTTGCAATCTCCCACTGGTTTGTTTTCAAACTAGTACACCTACTAAAAGGACAAGAAGATGTAATGTCTGTAACAGGGCTCTGGAAGCATTTTATCAGTTCCTCTAGCCTGCCTTTTCTCTGTCACAGCAGGAAAGACTTCAGAGAGGAATACCAGAGCAAACAGATATACAAACCCTTAATGACAGCAGTGGGTCTTATTACTACAATTCATTCCAGGAATGTTGTTCCCACCTTTAGCAATTTGTAGTGGTTGACATTTTTTAAAGTAGTCTGAAGGAAGGGTGTTGTGCTTTGTGATAGCAAAGTTCATCAGCACCAGGCACTGTAAGAGTAGGTTCCAGCTGCAAATGTGTGAACTTTAATTCTTCTGAAGCTGTTTTATCTTCTAAAAGAGTTTTTTCCCCTTCATGTCCCTTTTCTCAGCTTTTTTTAAAAGCCCCTTTCCTGTCATCTGAAATCAGTTTCACAAAGGGACTGCCAGGAGACATTGAATCCTAAGGCTCTTCCACCCAGAAAGGCAAAAATAGAGTGGAACATTCGCCCCTAAAGCACATATCCTGCCATAAAAAGATTTTTATTGTGGCAGCTCTCTTTGATCTTATTGTACTTTTAAAATAGAATGCTGAATTATTTTCTTAAAAGTGTGAGAAAGCTCTCAGATATTTTAACCTTTGTGACAAGGTAATGTCTGTTGCCATTTCCAGATGTTTTGAGTGATCCCTTATGTACCATCCAGGCATGGGAGGGGCACTTGAGAGAAAGCCAGGAGTATTGGATTTTCTGTCCCTGTAAGCCTTCACCACAGCTTCTGGCAAGGCAATTCTACCTAGCTTGCCTAAACACTGAGAACTACAGTGCAGGGGTTGAATGGTAATCTCTTGACAAAAACAAGGGGGATCCAGTTTTCATGAGAGCCATGAGACATTGCAATGTTACCATTAAATCATGCTACTAACATTGTCAGAAAAAGGGCTAACCTCCCTGGAAAAAAACTGAACTAATTGAAGTCCAAACATACACCCCTACCCCACCCTTCTGTTGAAATATTTAAGCCTTAGCAGCATTTCAGTTGTTGAAGAGTTCAGGAATGGAAATAACTACTTTTTTCCAATAAAACTATGCCACTGCAAATAAATAAATAAAGACTCTCTGTTAAATTGAGCCTATGGGACACCAGGGTATGGTTATACTGCTCAGAGCCCCTTCTCAAGTACAGGCTTACCAGCTGTTTGTGTTTGTGAAATCTGTGTTAAATTCCTCAGTCCAAGACCCAGAAAGCTCTGAAGGGACCGAGGAAGTATCTTTCAACTTCTTAGAAAGTTTCTTAAAACCTTTTGTTCACAAGGACAAGACAATCCAATTTAGGCAAGTATAAATGTGTTGTCTGCCACAATCAGGAGATTTCTTAAACTGGGCTGTTCCTAAATGCAATGCAAACACTTTCAGGCTGTAGGGTGTGGGTGTAGGTTAAAAGCACCTGGCCATGAGGTCCTCAAGCTCACATTGCTTCTTTTAAGTGCAGTCACAATTTAGGGATAGAAATCGTGGCATCCTTGAAGGAAAGGGCAATACCTTCAGAGACAGAATGAGAAAGAAGATATTGGATGCACCTTTACTCTGCAGGCACAAAAGAAATTACTGTAAAGGATTATTGCTTAGAAGTTCATTGTTACAGGCTGTACCCTGGTCCAACAGCATCAAGCTGTGGTCGCAGCTATTCCTCAGATCAGTCTAATGGGAGCAGACAGCAGTAAAGCTGTATGCCTATGATGCCCTCTCAGCCTGGATCCAAGCAGGGAGCAAAGAGGAGGAGCAAAAGTGTGACGTTTGCATAAACACTAAATTGGAAGAAATGTTAAATATTAAGCTGAATCCATACAAAGGAAGTAAAAAAGTAATTTAAGAGATTTGCGGTTCAGTTAAGAACTCTGCAAATTACTCTATTAATGTTAAATTGGGGTGAAAATAGATCTAATACATAGTAATGAAGCTGAAGTTTAGCCTGCAGAGTTAAATAGGCAAGCCCGTCATTCCATGTTAGTGTGAGCGGAAATCAGGAGGGACAAAGGGTGGATAGACAAAATGATAGCATTGGCAGACAAAAGCTGTGGCAAGCTGTTCACCAGATATTTAATCTCTGCTGAGCAAACTCATCACTGGCTTGCTCTGAGAAGCTCACAAATTCCCTGCCTTTCACCTTTCTGATAGAATGAAAGACATGCTGGCCAGCTGCCAACTGCTAATTCAAGTGCTTTATCGAGGAGTACGACAGTAATTCGGCCAGGGAGAGACAAGGAGTTTGTGTGGATCCAGAAGAGACTCTTTATACTTTTCCTGGAGATTTCTCAGTTGACCCTAACTAATCTCTTCTTACTGGATTTGCACCCCTAGAAACATTTCTTTGAAGAATGTTTGCTCACCAGAGGAAACTGTCCAGACCGTCACAGGTTGGAGAGACAGTCACTGAAGGGAAGAAAATCAATCTTTGCTTACCAATGAAAATTCATGAAAGCTTCTCTAAAGCCTTGTAACAACATGTCTTTTCAGCACAGCAGTGTATACAGTATACAGGGCCAAACCTGGCCATTCTCATCCAGGACTCCCTGGAGAACATGGAGGGTTTTCCTGAACATTTGCCTGGGTTTTCCTATTCTTCCTCAGCCCCTTGTGCTGTCCAATGCCAGCATTTCACTGAGATAAGAGACACACAGTTTTTCCCACAGGGAATCATCCCCAAAGTCCAAACCAAACAAAATAGTTCTTCAGTGACAGACTGGAGCTGTGGCAGTGCTGTGTGGCAGTAGGCAGTGCCAGCGATTGGCTGTATGGACCAACAAGAAAAGTGGAGGGGACAAAAGGACGGAATACTTGCCTCCTCCTTGTGCCTGAGGACAGAGGGAGGGAGAGAGCTTCAGACCCTCTGAAGAGGCTATGAGGGGCCCGGGGTTAAGTGTCTACTGTTTGAAAGCATTTAATTTTGTTCCATGTTTTTAATCCTGAGGGTCCTGGTGGGAGGTGGAATCCTTGATTTCTGTTTCTGCTATGAACACGATGCAAAATTCACATCCCTTGGTATAAAACTCTGCCTTTACTCTTCCTCCACCTGCCTGTCCTCAATTATTTGCAGTCCAAGGTTTGATCAAATTATAGAGCACATAAAAATAAACCTTCTGTTCAAGTGGCAAACCAGTCAGACTTAGGTTTTGATTTAATATAGACTATGTCTTATGTTAAGAAATTATTTTGCTTATTCATCTTATATTGTCAGCCTGATCTGGGTATCTGAACAGGTTATATAAGTTATTCGAATGTTATTTTCCTTCCAAAGTTTATGCCTTATTCCTACACTTGTACCAATGTGCTGTATTTTCCTGACCTTGTATTTAGAAGTGAAAAAATATGAATATTAAATTTATGTGACCTTTACCATCCACAAACAAATTAGGTTCATGTACTTTTCGCTGGCATTTGAAATGATTTGGTCTGCACTGACAACTGTGTAGGGGAGAGTTACGTCAACAGTGCAGTATTGATGGAAAAATAAGCTTAATAATATTAAAAACCATTTCAGACAGAAAGAGCAGATAACATCTTAGTCTTCTTGAGATCATGGCTTATGTTTTTGTCTTCCTTGAAGTGGTGTTGGGGAGCTGTAATGTCCTGTCTCTGTTTTCCAATCCAAGAGGGATGTATAATAAGAGAAAATAAGAAGGTCAGAAAACAGGAGTAACCCCTCCAGAAACCTCTAAACACCTGTAAGTACATGCATGCACACCAGCACAGCTTGAGATTTGTTTTAAATACCCAAATGCAAACTGTTGGGACTGTGTGTGTGTGTATGTGTGAATTAAATGTTCTGGGTAAAAAATATCACAATGATGGTGCACATTAAAAAAAAATCTCTGTTCATACGATCATTAAGATGATACTTTTAGCAGAACTGTAGGCTGTCACATCTCTTGGATTGCCTGAATAGTTCTCATGTCAAAGGTGAGTTCCTGAGACTGGCACCCCTCTTAGTCTGAATTCCTAAGGAAAAAGGTGCATGTTCCTCAAGCACATGTGACAGCACCCTTTTTTTCAAATCCATCGTTCCATTTCACAGAGGCAGATGGATGTCTCAGACATGATAATTACCTGTAAAGCTGTTCAAGCTGAGGGGCTGCTTTGCAGAGAGACACCTCCCGCTGTTTTCACTGAGGGCAGGACAGGGAGCACTCACCACTCCTCTAGGCTGCCCAGCTCAGCAGCCCAGACCCTGCACACAGGATTGTTTGGAGGCCCATGGCACATGCACATCCCCAGCTGGCGGGCAGCACAGTTACGCAGAGGATGGGGAAAACGTCTGGGGATAACCAAGGGGAATGTGTAGGGAATGTAGAGTGCTCCCCACGGCAGTTAGAAGGGGTGTGGGAGGCACAGGAGAGGGGGAGGAAAGATCACTGCTCTAATGGTCAGCTCACACTGTTTGCCTTCTTACCAAATAACGTTTTCCTCCATTCTTTTCACTACCCTACCACGCCATGATAATTTTTTTACAGCTACCTGAGAATTTCCTTATCTAAGACATGTGGTTTATCTTTAGTTCTGACAGAACCCAGCCATTTCTCCTCACTTGATTTTCTAAGGAGAGGATATGGATGAGCACATTTGTGTTTGCCTTAATCTCCTCTGTAACTGTAAAACTTCATGGCTGACCTCAATTAAAGGATGGAGGAAGAAAAGAAACCTCAAAAATATTAAATTCTTATACATTAAATGAAATTTAGCTGCAGTTGAGAAGAGAGATGCCTTTAATAATTCTGACCAAGAAAAGGAACTACTTGTCACATCCTTAGACAAGGAAAATCTGTGAGTTAACGAAGGAAAAGTTATCACTCTCTTTGCTGCAGAAAACTTGCACCAGAAGCCCAGTCCAGCCTGAGATACCAACCTGGACTGAACCCTTTGCTCAGAAGACAGAGGGTTTCTTCACAAGAAGTTGAGACTGAGGAGACACAGTTTATTACAGAGGAGAATACACAGTGTGTTTTCTTTCTCAGAACACTTTTCTTACTTTCTTTTTTTCCCCCCCTTTATTTGAAATGAATCATTCAATCTGTGTCACTCATCTACATCAGACTGCACCAGTTTGATTTTGTTTGATGAAGGGGAGAGGGGAAGCAGCGATGGGATGTGACATGCACTTTATCTTGAGTATTATTTGTCTCTACAAGAGTGCGGTGAGATAAAACCTCAGGAAGGCCCATCGTAAAAGATGGTCATTACTCTGTAAGTGCTTACGCAAATGTGCTGGAAGATTACATTTGAGAAAAGGCTTTTCAGGCTGTCACAAGCTCCACACACATTTTCTCTTTGAGAGCCGAGTTAATCAGAGCACACTGACAGATGGGTGGGGATGATGCAAATTTACAAGTTAGAGGCTTGGTGACTGACAGACACAACACATAATACATGAGAAGGCACAATACGTGAGAACACGTTCCCCAAATTTACAGGGCTTTGGCTAGAGATGAGAGTGTAATTCCAGCTTTATTATTAAGTCTTCTTGTAGAGTATTTTATTTCAGTGTTACAGAAACAATTTCTTTGAGCAAGTCAGAAAGTATTCCTCACTTTAAGAGAGTAATGGGTTTATAGGTTTGGGGAGAGAGGAGGGAGGGCACTGCCCTTTTCTTAGAAAGTGTCAAAACCCCAGGTAGACCACAGCAGTCAATATCACCATTCTGCAATGACTGAGAAATTGTCTTGGAAAAACTAGAGGACAAAGTTAAATGGGTGCATGTGTATGAAAGCATAAAAACTGAGGTTTCCTATTTAACCACAAATCTGCAACAGACCTAAGCATGGCAGAAGGAGGGGAATCTGTAGGAGTAGCATAAGTAGATCTGCAATCTATAATAAGAGTTCATGAAAGCCACTTGTGGTGGTATTTATGGTGTGTTACACCATTTGCAGCATTTTCTCTGAACATTCATTTTTTCTAGAGAATGATGAAAGTGCTTCCTTCTGATATTAACTCAAAACTATTAAGAAATTGATATCAAGTGCTACATATAACAGCCTTGATGTAATGTTGAATAATTTCTAAAATGTCCTGAAATTCTGAAAGGCTGGGCAGTGTTTCAACAATGAGATACACTGAGACAGATATAAAATGTTAAAACACAGCAGTAAGTTGTTATTCCTAATTCACATTATACATATACTTTGTGATTTCAGGCCTCAAATTTCCTGGTAAGTCTCCGTAGTATATTCACTTTTCTCCCTGGGAAGATTTCAGCACTGTAGTATTTTATTTGGTATGTCTCCACTTTGCAAAGGACATCTATTTAATCAAACATTAAAAAAAATTATACCATACGAGAGAGCTGACATCCAACCAGTGAACTCTAAATAACAAACACTTGAAGAAGTACTTGCTATAGTCGGGCTCAGATATGTTTGGAAAAAGCTCTTCATCAACCAAATAATAAAAGCCAAGATCAATTCACAGATAATTCTCCAAGAGATAAAGGGTCAGAACTGATGAATGAATTGTTCATGAGGGCCGTTTTGATGAGCTATAATTATGTGAGCAAAATCCCATCATCTTTTTTCTCCTGATTGCAAGATAACCACATAAGAAGAAGGGAATAGAAAGGAGATTAAGTTTTCCCAGTCAGTAAGAGATGTTGTATTGATTCTAAGTTGTTGCTAGGTAAATAATTAAACAATGATTTCACTGTTGATTTTATTTGTCTGCTGTGTGTAAAGGTTACTTAGATGCATCAGTGAAAAATTAATTAATATATTTCTGCCACTGCTCAAATAATGGAAATCCATAAAGATAAAATTACTGTAGTGGCTTGAAACCACTCATTAATGATCCGCCTCAGCTTCAGAAAATGTCTCAGTAGTCTAATGGTCCTGACAGATCAGACCATCTTTCTTATTTTTTTTTAAGTCTTCATCATAGTGGCTGCAATAAATAGATATCTGCAAACAGATGATGTAGCTTAATCAACCAGATTTGATGTGCCGAGGTTCACCAGGGCTGTATACTCACTTTGTCAATTCTTGTCCCTCCTGGCAGAACCCTTGCCTGTGTAGATCAAAAGCATTAGCTGTCCTCATGCACTGCACCAAGGGAAGGGCACTGCTGAGCAGACTGAGGATGTCACACAGGGGTTATCAGTGAAAGCTGCTCTACCCTTCCCTTTCCCACAATAAAACTTAGCTGCGGTGTGCAAACTGCAGGAAAAGACAAAAGGCAGAGAAGGTCTGAATGATAAAGCCTCTGAGTAATTAGCATGGTAATACCTGAGGCATATTTGTTCACACCACATCCATGCTAATTGCCCATTTACCAGGCTAATTTAACATCAGTTATTTCTGGGTTCATTCCATCATCAGTATATTTCTCTTGTTACTAGGCTACTGTAATTTCGACATCAACTGTGTTTTGACTTACATTCACTTGTAACCCTTTGGTATCCACAGGGGAGCTCAGTTTGCTGAGAGTTTTACAGGTGAAATATCTTATATACAAAAGCTGGGGAATTTGCATTTCAGATACCAACATGCCCATTTCAAGGACACATGGTATAGTAATTCCTGAGCACCGTGTGGTCACCCAATGCAGTTTTGACAGTTCTGTTTTCTGCAGATTCCGTACTACTTAATTTTCCCCAAAATTCAATCATTCAAAAATGTCTCCCAGTCATTAAAGTGATTAGTTTATTTTGTACATTTGAATTATTGTGGTAAATAAGAATTAGAAAGCATAAATTATATAGTATAGTGCGAAATAGAACTTAATTTGCAAGGAGATTAACTAATTGATCTGGTATGTCCTTTCCCATTTTAATGTGTTGGCTTTTGTGATATTTATAGACATTCCTATATTTCATTATCTACCAATGAAACGAAAAAAAATATTGTTGTTCCTCTTCCTGGAAAGATTTTGTAGGATACTAAGTTTCATTTTTACTTTTGGGGAAAGGTGAATGCTACTCTTCAGATTTACGAAAGCAAATGAGACATTTGTTATGGTTTTGATACTGAAACATTATGCTTTTATTTCAGGCTATGAATGGAAATCTTAGATAGACTGAAAACCTAAAAACAAGAAGACACTGGTGAATTTCCTGGTAGTTCACTGAGAGAAAAATGACTTACCAAATGGTGCCCAAACTGGCTGGGCTCACTTGGCATCCTAACTGCTCTGGGGATTTTGGGGCATAAGCAAACGTACAGGGCTCCAATGATGTGTAAACATGATAGGTTGTTTTACTGACGGTTTCAGTGTTGGATCCATGGGTGATTGCAACACTTTTTACTGTAATCAGTGACTGGTGAGAAATACCCATACGTACGTGCTTAACATTACCTAGTAAGAATGAGGATATGTGTTTTGTATTTGTATGCTTAAAACTAAAGAAGAGGTGAAAAGCTCAGAATGGATCAAAAATGGATCTAGATAGTTTACTTACATGTCAGGCCTAGTATATCCTCCCCCAAACACAAAACTTAGAAATACCCTGTTCAGCTGCTGCCTTTTTCTGGAGACACCAGAAATTCATGGTGTTTGATATTCTGCTAGCAGAGAGCTATAAAATCTTAAGCACTCGCCAATAAGGGGGCACTGAGTTGTCTGCCTGAAGAGTGTGGGGAAGCAAAGTGCCTGGCCCATCCTAAGGTAGCTTTGCTTTCCATGGGGACCGTGGATGGGGGAGTTTGTTGCACCTTCTCTGAGGCACTGATAAGAGGTGGGTTTTGTCACTGTTTTCCACAAGTCATGTCTAAGTGTTGTCAAACCTGATGGAATTCAAAAGGTACTTATTTCTGCAGTTTCCGTTGGTAACCGTAGTGGGTTTAGGGGGTATACCTACCAGACAGGGTCTCAAAACGCAGGTGAGACTGGGATTATAGCCTGGAACCTCTCCAGAGGAGACCCCAGGCTACTGCAATGTATTATAACAAATGGAGTTTTAACAGAAAGAAATTGACAGTACGTGCAAAGATGTCCTTTGCTTGGCAGTGGAGCACTGCCTTTACAGCTGGAAGTCACTGCTTGTCAGCTGAACTTTCCAAAGTCATAGGTGTGTAACCAGTCCCTGGTACATGCAAGAGGAATGTTCTCAACTCGTCAGCAGAAGAGCTCAAGAAGGAAATGTCAGGACTATGTTGCCCAGTTGCATTTTTTAAATATAAAAGTGTTTTTTGTCTAACATCAGCTTCAAGAGGTGAATCTTGAAGACAAGAGGATGGGTTTTGTCCTGTATATCTATGTTTATTTACAAATCCCTGGTGGTGGCTCCTCATTCAGCAAGGTACTAAGTGTGTTCCCTCGAAGTAAGATATCAGATATTAGGAGGGTGGACAACGCAGCAGAGAGCAAAGTACTTTGCTGGGAGTCATTCTATTTAATGGATGGCAGACAGTAGCCCAAAATTTCTATGTTTTATGGAAAACAGTGACATACATTTCTTTCAAAAAGACTCAAAACCTGGATAGTTTCCTTCTGTCATTTCCTCAAAAGTTTGAAACAGGAGACTAGGAAACAGAAGCAATTGAAGCCACAGACAGATATTTTTGAACCTGCTTTTTTAAATCCCTGGCCCAAATTTTGCAAAAAAGGAGATGTTCAGCTATAACACTAAAAACTGAATATAGAACAACCTTCAAAAAAATAAACATGAGAGGACCAGCTGGAAATTCCTACATAAAAAGAGCCTGAAGAGTAGAAACCAGGAAAGTTACAACCTTTCCCATGTTAACATTATCATCAATATACCACAAAAAAATGAGAAATGCAAAGCAATTACTGCAGCAGGAAAAAGACACAAAGAGATGTATCAAAATGCCTTGAATATATCTCTGCATTTGCATACCTCTACCAGAAGTGTCTTGAAATTTGCTGTGAGCATATGGAGGACTTGATCAAAACCAGAACATACATTTTACACAAGGGGCTTTATACAGATGTGCTAAATTTACAAAGGCAACTGAAGGACGTTTCTGACAGACTTGACAGATTACAGGCTGCTGCTCTAACTGTCACAGTCTCTGTGTAAATCTGGTTTAACAACAAAGAAGTGACACCACACAAGGACAAAACTGAAAAACAATTCAGAGGTGCTATAGAACTTTTCCCATTACAAATACCAAGGTAGCCAAATACAAAGGCCCTTAAATATAGGGGTCACAGACTGAAACCAAAATGGGGAAAAGGATATAGCATGTGAAAAGCCATATCTTGCATTATGTTTTTCATGCATCAAAATGATGCATATATGGAAATATACAGCAGCTAAGATTTTGTGTCTCTGTTTAAAGGACTTATTTTTCATCTCAGAATCATTTGAGTGATTTCAGCTATTTTGACTGAAATTTTATAGTGGTTGGGAAGATGACAGATAAAGTAACCTGGAAAAAGTATAACCAATTTCAAAGAAGAGACAAGAATGTGAGGGCAAATTGAGAAGGGACCTAAATATCCTCTTCTTCTCATTGTCTTGGTTTAAAGAACATTTAAAAGAGATTACAACTCTAGTTACTGGAGGATTCTATCTGTCAGATTGCATGAACGCATGAAAAGAGGTGTCTGAAAAAGTCAGATTTTGTCAGAACTTTAAAAACAAAAAGCCCAGTGCTTCTCCTCAGCTAGTGGCCTGCATCCACTCCTGCTTTGACACGGTAGCATTCCTGGGAAGTAGCACTATGCTTCCTGTGCAGTGGCTTTCCTTCTAGGTGGTGGCCATGGCTCCTGAAGACTGTAACTGATCTCTTCTGCCTCCAAGTATCTCTTTTTCCCTTGGATCCCACCCAGTGTCTTCCTTGAGTGCTTGTTTTGCCAAGGCACAGCTTCTTGAACAGCGCTTTGCACCCACAGACAGCCACAGCCTGTCATAGTCCTAAGGTTAGGAAAATATCTCTGTCCTCTTAACAAAAAGCCTGATTACAAGTTCGACAGCAGACAGTGGTGCTGACCAAAAGATCTGACCTGCAGTGCAACTGGAGAACCTCACATATAATACTGGAGGAACCAGAGAAGCAAGCTTACCTGTGTAGGTCACTGGAAGGACTTGAGGCAGCAGTAGAGGAAACAGTGGTGGTGGCAGGGAAGCAGCTGATGGCTGAACTGTGGCTGAGAGCCTGTTTCAGAATGACAGATGTAAGAAATTCCTGAAAACCTTTAATAATACTGTGATAGCAGTAAATAAGTACCAGGCACCATGCAAAGGCCAGCAGCTCCTCATAGAATTCATTTCCCAGGTTATTTTCTGTTTTGCCACAACTGCATGTGGAATACTGTGAGATCTTAGGATGAATTGATCCTGTTCGCTGTTGTGCCAGGGAAGACCATCAGCACACCTGCGCTGTCTCCGGGAGAAGCAGTAACTTTCGTGGAACTAGTCCTGTTTATAACTGCTAAAGATTGACCAGTAACGTATAAACCCACTGTATTTATGGTCTGAGGAAACTCAAAGATGTTTGTTTTCTCCTCTTTCCCTCATCTCTGCTTCTTCACTGTGCTTTAGGAGACAGTTGTATTCAGACACATTTTGTGAGTGCAGAGCAAGTAAAGGATTTTCTGTTTATTTATTTATTTTAAGGTACTTATTTTGTATCCATTATGGAAAAACTGATCTGGAGTTAATCTATACACTTTCTCCTGGAATTATATTCTTCACGGGTCATTTGCACAACAAAAGGCTCTGGTTCTTACAGTATCAATCCTCGATGCAGGCGCTTCTTAAAGTTATGATATTTAGCACGTTCAATATGCGTAAGCCAGTTAAGATTAAATGACAGTTATTAAAAAATATTAACACATTTCCAGACACAGTAGCAATAAAAATGTGTGAAAAAATAATTTGTAGGCACCATTGTCTGTTGCTTCTGCAAGATGAAAAGCATACCAAAAATGTCAAAGTCTTCTTAGAGGCATTTAATTAGAGTAATTTTGCACCATGCTGTTGTTACTGTGTGTGACTCACCAGTACAGAGTACAACAGGCCATTTAGATCCTAGTGCAGTTTGGCAAGTATTTGTTACAAGTTTCTAATTTTCCAAATTACTTTTCTGAGCGAAGAAACGGGAAAGTGTTCTAAACAGTTATGAAACCTCTTCTGCCAGTTTACCACTTTATAATATTATGCAGGTTTCAGTTTTCCGTGGATGTGCCTGACACTGATGCTGACATATTTTGGGCCTGTACCAATATCGTTACTGTGACAAACACTATGGAAGTAAAAAAATTCACTCTTCTTTAAGCAGTCTCTACGTGCCTAAATTTAGGACAATTTCAGTCTAACATAAAGGCTTACATTTCACATTTCATTGACTTTTCTTAGCTAAGAAATCACACTAACAATTGATGAGATGTAGGATAATTGTAACATTGGGCTTCACTGACACTGAAAATGATAGAAAAAAGGATCAAACCAATCTGTCTGTAGTTCCACCGAGGTAGGTCAAGAAAATACTTTTAACACAAGTAAAAGAAGCCAATGATCAGAAGTCAGTCAACACTTTTCCCTCCAGCACAGCTGTGCATTGGAGTGGATTTTTATTTTTTACTCCCATATTGCTGAAAATTAATGCTGAAGCAGCATCACTTTGGTTCCCTCACTTTGATCATAAAAAGTTCTTTATGAGTTTGAGAGTGAAAATTGAGTCTCTACCACATGTAGTGCTCAGCCACTCCACACCTTATGAAACAGACACACAACACCTCCCTGTGAACCTCTCTTAGATTCTTGCTGTGTTGCTTTCATCTCACTCTGCTTGTTGAGAAAAGGATTTTACAATGAGAAACTTTTCTGTGTTCTTACATGGTGCAGTGAGATGTCTCAGCAGATCTGAGAACCAGAACTGCTCTGTTGCTTCCATTGATGCATCTCTCCCATGTTCAGTTTCAGCTCTAGCTCAGGAGGGTTCCACCCTCGTCCCTGCAAATTGGACAGCACTTATTTTTATGTCATAAGTAGCAAGCACTAAAATCATCAGCATCCATAAAGTTCCTCATACACATCTTGGTCATGTAGGTCCAAAAAATGATGGAAGAACATGAGAGGGAAGGAGGGTAAAGATAGCTGTCTTTTTCCTGTAGAGATCGTATGTGATATAGGATAAACATTGTACTTTTGAGCAGTCTGCATTTCCAAACCAATAATTTCTCCCTCTCTATAATCACTTCTAGACAAATACCTTTAAAGCATGCCTATACTAGAATGCTGGAAGACTGTACTGTAACATTTTGGATAGTGGAGACCACAGTAGCTCAGGAACATGCAGTGATGAGCTGACTGGCAGGATTTATTACCCTGGGAACCATGGTCTCATGCTGCTGCCTAGACCACTGTCAGAACCAAGGGTTTTTCCATGCTGCCTAGATTCAACTGTGCTGATCTGGGATACCTCTCAGCGTGGGCATCCATTACATAGGGCAGATATTCTCTCAATCCACATTTCCAGTAGCTTCCTTTATCTTCCCCACTGTCCTGTTTTATTGCATCCATAAAGAGATTTCACAACCACACACTTCTCCCCCAGTTTGTGCTCCACATCCTACTTTTTTAGCATCCCTGATAGCTCCATTTTAGGACCTTCTCAGTGTTTGTAATTCTTTGGTCCAGCTGAGAGTGAGAAAAGATAATGCCTGACTGGGAGCTGGGTGGAGCAACAACCTGTTGATATTCTTTATATGATAGAAAGTGACTGAGTAATTCACATGTGTGGAAAATTTAAAAAAATACGTAGAGACATTTCTAGTATTATTAAGCTTTAAATACCAGGCTTTCATCTGGGCTGAATTTGAGGTTTGAATCAATTGAGTTCTTTGGGATTTCTGGGGTGCCTGAGCATCTTCTAAGCAGTGATAGAAGACCTCTATGGCTTCCCTTCTTCCTGCCTATGAAGAGTGTGTATTTTTGGTAACTCCGCTTAATGATTGATGAGACCAATTTCTCAAACATAGCTCATGTAATTATCTTTGCAATGGTTCAGTTTACATGACAATTACCAAATTCCAAAGTGAAGAAGCACTTGGAAGGTTCTGCATCTTTTTTTTATTCCAATGATCTCACTGGTCCAGTAAAAGCTATTACCTTTCTCTGTAAATCTCACTTGGCTTACATGCTTAGACTGTCACTATTATAATAACATTATTATTATATAATAATGTATTATTTATATCACGCACTTACTTCAACATAAATAATTTTCTTTTACCATAAATTTCCTCTCAAACTTCAATTTCCTTTGTTTTAGTACACAAATGGGGACTGTCTGTGTTCCTGAGATAAATTCTGAAGTGGGTTCACCAGAATTAGCACCGCTATCTGTGCCTGGAGGTGGCTACCTAAAAACAGAGGCTAGACAAAAATAAGAGAATAAAAGAGGTCTTTATTTGAAGGGCCTTCAAAGGTACACCCCAGGCAGTCAAAAGGCTACACCAAAGACAGACACTGGGTCACGGGTTCTTCACACTTTTATAAGTTTGGTCTATTTGCATATCAGGGTTAATTCTCCAATTATAACTTCAGTTAATGATGTAACTACCCCAAGTTTGCCCCTCCACTTCAAAGGCTTTTAGTTTACACATTTTGGGGCCTGGGACAATCAAGGTAATTGAAGAGCAAAGCAAGAGAGGGTTTATTATGTCTAACCAGCATGAGAGAACAGCAGCTAACAGGCCACACAAAACTTCAGAGTTGCACCCTAGGCAGTACAGGATTTGAGAAATATAAAAGTCAAAACCTAAGGCATCTTGGTCAGTAAAACCTGGTCCCTCCTCAAGGGTAACTGAATTATCAGACCTGAGGCCATGTGGCAAACCTCTTGTTGCTGGTAACACTTTGCTCCTACAGTGTCTGCAAGTCTCAAAGCATGCAGTGGAGGAATTAAAGGGGGGGAGGATGATCAGCTAATTGACTCGGATGCTGAGAGCTGGGAGCAGATGTTTAACCTTGTGGCTGTCACCAGAGCATGAGGACTCGCACCGCCTCAGCATGCCTCCTCACACCCCAACCAGTGCAGCTCAAGACTCAATTTCCATTTTAATTACACAATCATTTATCAGTACTCGCCCATAATAAGCAGATAAAATCCTTCATCTCTGTTTAGCAGTGGATAATTCACTCACGTCTGCTAGCACTGATACTGCCTTCTCCAGGGGCCATACCTCAAGGTCTTTACTCAAGTTCCAACTTAGTTCCCACACTGACATGTTTCCTGTGAAAACAAAGAAGGAAAGGAGTGAGTCTAAGGTAACCAGAAACTGCTAGTGTTGTCCCAAGTCACCATTAAAGAAATGTTCTTTCCTCCTGAGGTAGTTTCTTTTTCATCTTCTCTTTAATATCTGCTTTGAAGGCTGTGGTCTTTAGCTCTTATAGTTTTCATAGCCACCTTTTAGTTAGCTTATTATTTTTAAGACAAATTGTCTGCTGGAATATTTTCCAGCTGTGCTCTTTTTATGCAGTCCTGGTTTTGCCAGGTCACTGTACCGATTTCCACCCATGGAGCTGGAATATCTGAATATCATTGCACTCACATAAAATTGAATTAATACCACTTCATCTTTTAATCTAGGACATATAAACACTATCATTTGAGAACTCCTGGTATCATTTCAGATGTATCTGAGTTAGTTTTAATTTAATTAGCTAGCACATCAGTATATTCTTAGGTTTTAATATCATTAACACCACAACCCAAGCAGTTTTTCACAGGGACTGTGCACAGTCTCTCAGGGCTGCAGACAGACACAGGCAATAAAGTCCATGTTCTGCAATTTCTTATGCTTGAAAAATGAGACTGGATAGGTCATGTTCAGTTATTTGTGATGAATTTTGTTACCTAACTTCTCCTTTTCAAAGTTCTATTTTATTTTCATCTGTCCTAAAAATGCTGACTATTCCATAAAAGTTTCCTTTTATTTAGAAAAAAAAAAGCCATCTTAGGTTTGAGAGTTGGGGTTTTTTTTCGTCAAAATTTGATAACAAATCCCTTATCATATGGACCAGAATGAAAAAAAAATGAACTAGAGGCCTGCAAACCCACCTGTGTTGCCACCTTAACTATTCCTGGATCACTGTGATAAGAAGAACATTTAAAGCTCTAATATTCTTAATAGAGAAAAGATCTTCCTATATTATTCCAAAACAATCTTATGAAAATTGCAAAATAATGAATATTTATATTATTATTATTATTATTATTTAGAAGTATATTATTGCTATGTTATTTTTCTTAAGTTATAACTAAAAAGCACAATGCATTTAAAGGCACTGAGGACTGAAAGAAATCTTCCTTCTTCTTCTTTTTTCCACAATCTGTTTAAAGCCTGGAAGGTATTAACACCATAATAAAAGTTATACAGATGGATTTTCAGAGACTTCAACAAAAAAAGACTAAGTCACCCATGATTGATCAAAGGGAAAAGTGGATTTTCCCTATTAAATCTTGAAAGACAAAAGCTTGATATTCAGTATCTAACTGAAGCATCGATTTTAGGGGAACAATTTTCCTACTGCTGGACTGATGAAATACTCTAAATCTGATGACTAGACTGATGAAAACTCTAAATCAATATGACTCTAGTATTTTTTATATTTGGCATTAGTTTTCCCGTAACACGTAGCTACTATCAGAGTGAAATAAAGGCAATGCCTTTTCATTAAATGGATACACTCTTCAGCTTACACCAAGATTTCTTACTCATTGCCTGCTGCTGTGGAACTTTCATGGGTCATCATCATTGTGTAAGGAAGTACATACTCAAGTATTTTAAGATATTTCACGTGTAAGAAAACTTCTGATTTTGGATAATTTTCTTCTGCTCTTTAAAAAAAGATTTCCTGCTATAAAGTAATGACATTTTCAGAACTACACACAACACTGTGGTAACACAACTGAACTATAAAACCATTTGCCTTTGTTCCTTAAGGTAAAAGTTCTGAGTTGAGGTCAGGTTTTATTCTGCTTTTTGATACTGTACAATATTGCAAGAATGGTTAATCTACTCTGTGCTTTCTCTTCAGCCTGGAATACTGAGTTGTTTTGCTAATTCTAAAAAATCATGGCTAGTTGCCACAAATTTTGTCAGCTAAGGCATAGCCTCTAATCTTGTTGTTGGGGAAGACTTTATTTAGTGGCAATTTAATCTGCCATTTGATTTAAAAGGAGTTTCTCTTTTTTAGAACATTTTGGTGATGATCATGGGAGAGTGACTGATTTTTTATTTTTTCTCTTTTTTTTCAGCTTGCGGAAACTGAAGGAATAGAAAGCTCATCTTAGCTCAGACAATTTAAGGGCAGGACTGACTCAATACAAGGCTTTAAAAAACCTGCATGCTGAATAATCTGTCAACTGGGCAACAACTCTGAGTCTCCTTATGAGTTAGGAGAGTCAGAGAGAGAGAGAGAGAGATGGGATTTGGGTTTTTTACTGTATTAGGAAATGTTAAGGCGGATGGAGAAGGCTGCTAAAGCACTAACAAGGGAAATACCAAATACAGTATAGGTGGCTGGATGTTGGAGCTGTAAGATTAGCATCATTTTAGAGCTGGTTCTTTATACAAGATATTGCCTAACAAAGCTTCTGGAGAGGTTTGAGGCCCTGGACATATAAGTGAAGGCAACAATAGGCCTCAAACAAAATTTTAGGGATGTGATAGCTGAGATGATTTGCAGATACCTGGCACCCAAAAGGAAAATCTGTTTAAAAGAAAGGGGAACACTGGCATCATGCATCTTTGAAGAAAACACGTGGCTATGTGCAAGAGAACTCAACCACTGGAGCAGTTTCATTCTGTTAAGGAAAAAAGTCAGCAGCCTGATACAATGGGATTGCAAGTGTCATAGGATCAGAGAACATCCTGAATTGAAAGAAACCCACAAGGATCATCAAGTCCAGTTCCTGGCCCTGCACAGGGCCATCCCTGAGAGTCACATCATCTAGCTGAGAGCGTTGTCCAAATGCTTCTTGACCTCTGTCAGGCTTGGTGCTGTGACTACCTCTCTGGGCAGCCTGTTCCAGTGCCCAACCGCCCTCTGGGTGAAGAACCTTTTCCTGATATCCAGCCTAAATCTTTCCTGACTTAGGTTCATGGTGTTCACTTGGGTCCTGTCACTGGTCACCAGAGAGAAGAGATCAATGCCTGCCCCTGCACTGCCCCTCATGAGGAACCTGTAGATGGTGACAAGGTCTTCCCTTAGTCTCCTCTTCTCCAGGCTGAACAAATGAAGCCACCTCATCTGCTCATCTGTGAATGGCTTCTCCTCAAGGCCCGCCACCATTCTTGTTGGTCTACTTTGGACACTCTCTAATATCTTTTTTATGTTGTGGCACCCAAAGCTGCCCCCAGCACTCGCGGTGAGGCTGCCCCAGTGCAGAGCAGAGCGGGACAATCCCCTCCCCTGCCCGGCTGGCGATGCTGTGCCTGATGCCCCCCAGGACACGGGTGGCCCTCCTGGCTGCCAGGGCACTGCTGCCTCAGGTTCAACTTGTCATCAACCAAGACCTCCAGGTCCCTTTCCGTGGCACTGCTCTCCAGCCTCTCATTCCCCCAGTCTGTACATCCAGGGTTGCCCTGCTCCTGGTGCAGAATCTGGCATTTGCACCTTGTTAAACTTCACACAACTGGTGATTTCTCATCTCTCTAATTTGTCTTGGTCTCTCTGCAGGGTCTCTGCTTTCAACACAGATGAAACAAAGAACTAGTCTATGGTGAGCAGGCAATGAGATAATAAAATCCTTCAGAGACAGTGTCCAGGAGCAATAGAACAACGCTCCAGAGAGTAGAGATAGTTAAAGACAGGATGGAGTGTAAGAGGAAACATGAGCAAAAAAACAATACCAGAGAGAAACAGATATGTCTGTTGTTAGTGCCAGATCATCACTAGACCCTCATTACCAAGAGGAGTAAGCAGGTATCCTAGGTTACAGTATAGATGTATTTAAGTATTCTATTACCACCAGCTGTGGGCCATTAGCTGTTATCTCCTGCTATGACCCACCCCTGATAACAGACAATAGGCCATCAAGAAACCACTGCATGACTCATGGACTTATCTCATCCTATTGTGAGATGCTCCACCCAGGAGGGAGGAGCCAAGCATTCCCACCTGGATACAACCTAGCCTTGGAACTACCTAAGGCAGCCCTGTCTACTGAGTTTCCAGGGGACAAGGGCTACTACTGGACCTTCAGCTGGAGACCAGACCTTCCATAGGATCACTGCTACAACTGAACTACTTCATTTGGACTGCTACCACCACCCTAACAGGGTGTCAGGTTGTATCTGACTTTGTCAGTGCTTTTCCTTGTATTATTACACTTATTTTTAATTTTTAATCCTGACTTACGATCTCCCACTGGTTTGTTTTCAAACCAATACAGTAGGCATGTTGTGAAAGAGAACCAAACAGTGCTTGAAGAGGAAACTGACATTAAGGAGAAAAAGGCCACTGGTTGCTCTTCACATCAGAGCAGGCAGCCAGGTTCTTGCTGTAGACAACAAACTATTTAATGTGGTGGGGAAACCTAGTCCAAGAATGAAAAAATGGAGATTATTCCTGTCCAGAAAAACAGATTAAAAAGATTAAAGAATTTGAAAACCAATAAGATACTTCTTGATGATTATATTATATTGTATTCAAACATAAACCAGTATACCACCTTTCATGGAATTTGACATTACTTTTCCAAAAGGGTATAAGTCAGGTAATTGTCAGAGAAAGTTGAGTGTATAACCTCTACTGCCTGCAAAACACAACAACCACTTGAAACTGTTTATATGCTGTGATCGTATGGCTTTATATCAAAGCTTCAGCTGCAAGTTAAGGAATACACATGAACATGCGTTTTTTATCTGGGAACTCAGTTCTGACTTGGTGGAAACGACTGAAATGTTTCTTTTATGCTTGCGGGGAGACTGAAATCCTTGGAAAGGTTATGAAACCAGACATTGCAGGAGAAGCAAGAAAATGGAGGAAAGGTAGGGTTAACTGGAGTGAAAGCATTCACGCATTCAGAAAAGAGAAAGGAGGGACGACGCGGTTGTGCTGCGTGCCCATTAAGTAGCTGATGGAATGAATTGTACTGCAGCAGCAAGAATAAAATGAAATCTTTTCTTATAGAGATTACCCCTAAGAAGGATGATAAAAACAGTATTGCAGACTTTTCAGAGCTGGATATAGATCTAGCTAATAATGAGAGAAATACATACAAAGAAATGGTAGAGAGAGAGAGAGAGAGAGGGGAAATGTCAGCTTATCAAATACGTGCTGGAGGGATAAAAAACCCCACCAAAGTACCCCAAACCACACAAAGTACCAAACATGATAAGACCCAGACATCTGGGATATTACATTTAGCAAATATTTTGACAAATAGTCAGTGAAACTGTAATGCTATTTTAGATTTGGATTACATGAACAGCAAAAAACATAGAATAAATACTCATAGAAAATAATCCTAAACTGAGTAGATGTGACAGATTTTGACTTTTTTTAACCGAAATACAGAAAAATTAGGAGAAAACACTGTATGACTTACAAGGTGTAAATGTAAAGAAACAGAGGAAGTTAGTTTGAAAAGCTGATGGGAATTAAACTCAAGAGTTTTCATTAGGTAGGGGTAGAATTGCTTTAGGTCCGCAGTGCAATACGCTGAGTTTTTACTAAGAAGGACAAAATAGCGAAGAAACACAGTTCCCCTGGAAAAATATAGAAAAGGAATGGATTAGCAAGAAAACTGTGGTTTTGTACTTAAAATGTACAGAAAAGGAAATATAAATGAAACTGAGGTGGGACTTGAAAAGAAAATTAAAATAAATTGCTATGAGTAAGAGAATATGGAACAAACTTCAGGCATTCCGTTTTGTATTAAGTATCTTCCGTAAAGCAATTTTGGAGGCCAAGACTCTGAGCCAGATGGTCCCTTCAAACTCTCCCTCTCCTTTCCACTCACTTTCTACACTTTCTGTCTGGCAACATGAGGAGGAAAATAGTGGAAAATTAATTCTAACATTAGCTAGCTTTTGTCTCTGTCGGGCCCCATTAAGTCAGCCTGCAGACATGAATGTACCAACTTAGAATAATGTTGCTAGCAGCATTGCCAGGAAATACTCTCCCATTTGGGGACATAGGGTTCATTTTGATGCTAATGAATCCACTCAGTGTTCAGCAGAATTGTCTGTATGATACCAACAGCTCAGGTGTACAGCCAAGCAGCTGCATGATTGTTACCATCCCTTGCTTTATGACAGATGGAAGAAGCCTATCCATGATGGTCAAAGACGCTTTTGAGGTGCTTCTGTGTGCACAAAAATTTCACAAAGCTTAGTTCTATGTCTTTTCCTCTTCAGTATGTACTGTATCTCTGTCAAGGAAATGGACAATCCCTGCTCATGTGTCCACCATGTAGTGTCCATCCTCGTAGCATCAACAGAGTAAGGGTCTTGCCCACCGGCTGCCATTCTAAAAAAGGAATAATTTCTTACCAACACACAATTCAGCCTAGTATATACCAAGTTTGTACTTGTAACAATTAGCAGAGACACTTCTAAAAGTTAGCAGTTTTGAGGGCTCCCACAGAACTTTGAAACCAGGCATAATTCTATTTGATTTGTGATTCAGAATTAGCAAGTGGCCAGAAACACCCTGATTTCACTTTTGATTGACAAAAGGACTGTGCATGTTCCCCTTACTGAAATAAGCACATTTTATCTGGTACTCATCAACTGGGAAACCGCTCCCTACAGCTACTGTAAATTTATGCATGTATATATTATTTTTTCTTACAGTTACTGTGATCAGGAGCATAACATCGATTTTCTGGAATTAATACTTTTTACACATACAATCTGGATGTACCATATGGTCATAATCCTCTTCATTAGCAGACAAAACCATAGCTGCTAGAATGGATTTATTTCAAGCACCCTTCTGTATTTCACCAAAGATATTGTGCTCAGTAAGGTGGGTACTTTTCAGAGAGTTTACAGTGAAATCAGTGTTAGGTGAGATAGAATTTTTTTGAGTGGACACAGGCCTTATATAGCCCCAAAACACACTAGGAAAAGTTTCATGAAAAATATAGGTAGTTACTGAGGAAATGTCTCATTCTGCCTTGGAGAGTTTAAGGAAACACATTCTAATTAGACATCCTCTCCCCCCGTTTCTATTTTTGTAGACTCAGCAAGTTGCCTGACTGTGCTGGTGAATCCGTTACTTTAATTATTATGCTTATTTAAACAAACGCTAGATAAAAAACCTCTTGTAAAACTATAGTTCAAGAGCTTCTGTTCTGTTGTGTGATTTATCCTCAACACTAACTCTAAAACTAAAACTGCATTTTGAGCTGCAATGTAACCAGACAGCACAGATCAGTAAGATCATCTTCATTAGTGACTCTATCCTAGATTAGTCTCATCAGTGAAAGAATTGGTCATGACTGACATTTACAAGTGAATAAAAGCATTAGCTGGATGACCAAACAAATAAAAATATTTTACCATCCTTGTGCCTAGACAGACAAAAAATAAATTTGGGATAAAATGTCACTAACATTTAAAAATTTGATTGACTTGCTTTAGGGAATAGTTGCAGTGACAATCACTCCAGACAAAGAATATCACCTCAGCTGAAATCTGCCACCTCTATACAAATTTGATAAGAAGTGAGACTATATGTGGCAGAAAACACTCGCAGTAAGTGGAAGTGTTTAAACTGCCCTTTGACCTTTATATTTGTCGTGGAGAAACTGAACTGAACGACTTTAGGCAAGTGCACTTACTGCAAACTATTTTCCACTGTTTTACGTAGCTTTGCCAGTTTATTTTAATGCATTATCATTATTATAGCTTTCGTTTCTGGACTGTCTCAGCAGCAATGGATAATGATGTACTGTGATGCCAAAAGTCATGCCTTAGTGTTGACAGCTGATGTTTCCAATATCTTGCTTCCCAGAATACCTATACAGTTATTCAACTCCCCTAGGTCAAGGTTTGCTCTGTTAGCATGTATGTCTCACTCAATTTCAGATTCCTTCCTCCACAAGGAAATTGAAATTTATTAATAATATTTTTACAGGATTTCTGTGAGCTTCCACTTTAATTCATGATTGAAAATGCTTAGAGTAGAAATGGTTGGAAACAAAACACCCCACCCTTAATAATTCCCCTCCATGTTTTGTCAACATTTGAATGCAACTGAGATTTTTCTATGTTTGCAAATTTGGGATTAATTCTAATAACATTCTTTGGTTTAGTACTATACCAATCCTTTTAGTTTTCATTCTGTACATGAAAGGAAGCAAAGTTTTCAGGAGAAAAATTTAGCATATTTCGTAAGTCCCCACACTTGTATGTGTCTCAAAACCTCAGGAAGAAAATGTATTTGCTTCTCTTATACTATTGAGCAGTGTGACTTTTCTGATTTACTTTTGTCCTACCATTGAATAGTGCTTACTGAAACCAAAAAGCAGCACAGAATTTTGAATGTATGAATTCTGTACGTGATAATCATTTGCTATCAAATCCAGGCTTGCTGACAAAGGTTTGGTATTATTCATGTCCAGGATTCTGCACTAGAATTGTTATTTCATATTAAATGTAAATTTCTGAATGGCTCTTCCCTGCAAACCTCTTGCTGCAGTATTGCTAATGTTCACTAGAAGCCAGCTGAATTAATCTCAAGCACAGCAGAACCTTCTGTAATGTCATATCAAGAATTTGCCACAGTGACATTCCTGATTCTTTCCGACAGTTGAATGACACACAGCATTGCTAATTCACAAAGTAATGCTGGGCATTTTTATGCAATGTGACTTTTCATCTTCCCCACAATTGCTTGCTCACATATTTTCTTCCATATTAAATTACTCATATGCATAACTGATATAATCTCTTTTCTGCATTCACATGCATCTACAAGATTTAGTTATTATCCTGTCTGGAATTAAATCTGGACTCCTCTCTTACAATTAAACAATTATTCTTGCATTTTATATGTCCCTATATTAGGTGCAAAGGAACACATTATAAAAATTACTCTAGTTTAAATTAAGGGAGCTTTCCTGATTTCCATTCCATTACCCTTATATTCTGGATGAAAGATAGATGTCTTGGTCTGCATCCAAGTAAAACAGGGGTGATAATTACTGGCAGGTGCATATATATGACAGATTCAATATACTTTATTAAAGTTTTCCCTTAGATTGATTTTCTGAAGGTAAAGTTTTAGCCATTTTTAGCACATGATGCAAGATCCATTTTTGTCCTTCTTTACTAAGCATAGAGTCTGGGACTTCCCTGGTGACTAATCTTTAAATATTCACTCACAACCCTTGTGGTGCAGCTTATTGGACAGCAGAGCAGGTGCATGATCCTTGTGATACTCTGGAGAAAGCTGAACCTTGGAGAGAAGGTTTGCAGCCACATCTGAGTGGAAATTTGTGACACTTGAGACTTCACACTTCCCGTGAAGTTTTCTTGGCTTTCAAGGCAGGTCCACTTCCATTATCTTTGTAGGATGTGTTCGTGTGTCAGATGTTTCAGTGATTAAGATTAATGACAGAAGTTAGTCCAGAACCATCAGGTTCTAAGAGAATCTTGTAGACTAATAAAGGAAAAAGCGCTATGTATTAAAAAGATCTGGTGCAGCCCAAGTGCTTCAAAGAGCCTGCTTGACCAAGCAAGGGTCAGAAGATATCAAGCCATGGGTAGACACTTAAATATGAAGCAAATAGGGGCTGGGTTTAGAGCATTCCCTATGAACGTCTCATAAATCAGATGCAGCCACAGAGCTCACACAGATTGTCTCGCTGGTTTTCAATGACAGGGTACTGAGAAAAACCATAATGTGTGCTTTCAGCAGCCTCCAGCCTGCAGGGGAAGTATCTGCTAGGTATCTCCACAGCAGCAATTTGTGACAAATGATGTGTCCATTATAAATCCCTTGCTCTTCTGGAAGAGCAAGGGAGAGTCAGGCACATGGAATATTGTAATCTCCCTGATTGCAGAGCAGTGAACTTGGTGCTGCATGAGAGGGTCTTGTGTACAGATTGGAGGGTCTCTGGGGCAGTGGAATATAGGCTTGACTAGAGCTATCAACATACTCTGGGACCAAAGAGCATTTTCCATCTCTCAGATCTACAATGAAAAAAAAAGTCCTGGTGACCTGTCAGGACAAACCCTTCATGCATGCTATTCCTCTATCTCCAACCTTTCTCCAAACACCTACCTTTCTTTTAGAGAACAGTACTATAAAACGGACATTTCCATCAGCTTCTTAGTTAATTTCTGCCCCACAGTGAGTGAGACAACACATAAGTTTTGTCTAATCAAGGTGTAAATTGAGGTTTTACAAAGTACATTACTTTAATGTCTCCCTAATTCATTCATATTTATGGTTTCTTTTAATTAATCATTCTAATCCATCCACCTGTTTGGAGAAAAAAAGGCCAACAGAATTTAAAACAAGACCTAAAATGTCTGGTCACAGTGGAGAAGCAAAGCACTCTGATACCACCTGATAACTACTCTGATAACTGGGCATTAGGAGTCTCAGCAAAGCCAAGTCCAGCTGCACCATGTTACTCTCTAATGCAAATCCTAGAGCTACTGCCTTGTCTCTGTGTTGGCTGCCTTAGCATTTGTACTTGACTGGGACTTCTGACTGACTCAAAATCAGCTATTGCAAAACACATGGGTCCCACAGATGAGTTAGTAAAGCCAAAGTATTTTCATTCTCTTAGAGTTCCCACCACGGCTGTGTGTGACATCTGCAGTTGCAGATGAGATATTTTTCAGTGGTTACTGTATTTTCACTGTTGGCACGAGTCCCTACTGTGCTGCCACATGTAAGTTTTCAGTGGCTCCCTTTGTACAGTGTGGGGTTTATCAAAGGCAAAGCCATGTTGTCATGAATGAATAATGTCCTCATGGCACATGGTGCTCTGTAATTTATTTTGGTTCTCTATGAGTAACTCCTGTAAAGGGATTTTTCTAATGTTCTGTATTTGTATAATAGGTTTCTCATGGCAGTTTTGAACACATGTAGTCAATTTAATTGATTATGCCTCTATTAAAAATAGTCATACAGCAGTGACAATCTTGACAGCCCATCTGTAAACAACAGAAGCCATTTAAACCCAGCTCTAAAATGTTAATTAGAAAAACTCTATTTGTGGCTTCATATGAATCTCTTGAGTGAAATCCTCTTGCTTTCACTACAGGATGTACTGGGGGAATGAGCACTAAGTTTTCCTTTAGAAATCCTCCAGGCATGAGGAGCACCTTTGCAAGGCAGGAGCCCATGGCAAACAGAGGTGCTTTGTTTTGTTGGCTGGTAGCCTTACCCTTATGGAAGCGCAGGCTGGAGATTGCTGCAGCATATGCCCCATCCAAGCACTGGCCTCTCCCTTTGGCCATTTCCTACCCCAAATGCCAGTAGAGAGCAGAAGGGCAGGAATACAGGCACTTCCATTTCTGTTGAACTGCCACATTTTCCCTTTATATTATGGTGATATTTCTGGGCCAAATAAACTGACTTTATATGGGAGATTTGACTGGGTTGTGGCACAAAGTGTAAGTATTGTAACAGTAAAACACAAGCATTGCCCCTGCAGGTCTCTCAGGTGCAGTATCATTCTTTTGAGGGAGAAAAGATGCTACAAAAAGAAAGGGTAGGACTGTGAACAGCTTTAATTTGACAGCTCCCTTGTCACCACTGGAACAACAATGGTTTATGCTGGCTGAGAGTGTAGGCCACTGAATTCTTTCTTGCATAACTAACAAAAGATTTTCCTCTTAATCTGATTGCTCCTTCCCTCTTGACTCTCCCTTTGCTCTAGAGTTTCTGCTTTGAGTGGGTTTTAAGGCTTATTGCAGATAAAATGCAAGTGCACAGACTGCATGTTAAAAAGAAAAGTTGATGTCATCTACCAAGCAGGCACTCCTGGAGAGCTGCTGATTCCTGAATTCCAGGAATTCCTGCTCTGGTTCCTGAACATAAGCTAAGGGACCAACCACACTTTTGGGCCCAAGCCTCAGATGTGCTAATTGTCTGTGAAACCCACTGAAACATGATGAGTCATCAGTAACTTCCAGGATCTAGCCTTTATTTCCAAAAGAGCTGTTTGAAGGGATGTCTTATTTTTTCTCCAAGATACTTTTCAGTGTTGAAGAAAGCCATAGTTCAGTGACATTCTCTAAGTTACCATTTTTCTATTTAATTTTGGTTCTTTGGAAATATTTTTGACATAATTCCTGTGCATGATTTACCTGAACTAAATGACAGGGGACACACCTCGTATCTAAAGGAAATCTCTCAACTCCTTCTTTGAGGTACTGACTGATACTATACTATGGATCAGTACTTCTATTACCAGTACAGGATGAAGTGATAAGCAACTGCCTCATTATTTTTTAACATTTGTCTTCTTTATGAATACTATGGAGCTATCACATTACTTATAAACTCACCAGATAAAATATACATTTGTGGAGATCCATTCTTGGGGTTTTTTTGGTCACATACACAAGCCAGGATAATCCAGGAAAACCTTTTTTTTTTTTTTAAAGAAATTGGAGCTTATCTTACTTCTTTTGACTTACTAATTTAAAAGCATCAGAGAATTTATCACAGATCACCACTATAACATATCATTAAGCTTAAATCCACTTTACCCATCACAGGGATTATTTGTCCTTTAATGGCTGACAGCAATGAGTGTGCATCCGGCACTTACAATTTCTGCTTGCTTCTCACTTTCAGCAATGACTTCATTTTGAACATTTTGACAGTGTAGAGTTATTCAGTGTAAAAAACACTTTCTAATGCTTGTCCAGCAGTTGGTGCAGTCTATCATCACAGCATATGCAAGCTATTGCATTTTAAAATGTTTATAGACACAAGTGGTCTAAATTTGTTCTTCTGGAGTGGTGCCTAAACAACAGTGAAACTCTGTGTCCTAAAATCCTTGTGGTTGCAACAAATATCCAAAATGTAGTGTGTTTGGTATTATACCTATTGGTTTAACCATTTTGCAGAGACATGCCAAGAACTCTAATGGTCCCTCTTATTTCTTTTACTTCTTAGAAGTAAAACTATTCTCTGTAACATCAGACTTTTACTATGTTTATGATTAGAAACCCGAATAACTGACTGCATATTTTTTGGTAGAGTGGTTGGTTTTTATTTTGCCAGTGGTCTATCACTGCTATAAGGCATGAGGTACAAACTTAGAGGGCAAAGAGTATTTTCTCTTCATCCATCTAGATGCTTTACTCAGCACAGTGTTCATTAAAACTTATATGTTACCCACACTTTGCCATTTAGATTTCTATTTATTTTTGGGCACTTAGCCCCCACCCTTCCACTTTAGGCTCCCGTCACCTTTACACTGCTCATCTGTCAAAGGGCTGCAGTTTCCACCTTTTTAGTCAAAAATTTGCCGACAACTTTTCCTGAAAGCATGCTTATTGCAAACTAAGCCAGTATCGTATACAAACAGCTGTGGCAGAGGTGTTCCTTGAAGGTTACTGCCCAAGGACTGGAGCAGCTGATCAGGCAGCTGGCTGCACTGAGGTGAGGGTTTTCCAAAGTGCCTTAGAGCTGGACACTCAGGTCCCAATTAAAAGGAATGTTTGGGACATATATTTGTTTTTTGTTCCCCTTTGAAATGCTAGTCTACCTGATGTATTTAGGCAAAGTTAACTTTGAAGGGCTCTGTACACATAAATAATGTCTACGTATTTAATACACATATTTAAATGGGTGCTCTAAATGAATTTGTAAGGATGATAAGAAACAGTATATATTTTTGTACATCCAGCACCATCAATGAAGGGCGTTGTTTCCTCCCTGCTCCTCATTACTCCTGCATGTCAGTCAGGAAGGATGTATCTCCCCTCCCNTCTGAAGTGCCACCAGGCTTCTGTGATGCTGGGAAGACTTTTCAGTGCAATGGGTAGTTTTTTACGATATTTAAAAGACTATTGTGGGCACCAGCAGACAATGGGCCACCAGGACAGCTGAGGCTGGGATGACAATTGGGGTCATCTCCCCACAGCTGCCTACCCTCTATCCCAGCATGAAAGTCAGAGCTATCAGTTGGTATCTCCATGCTACAAGCTTGAAATTTTCAAAAGCTAGCTAACAAGCAGAGAAAGTGGGACAGGTAACCAGGTGTTGGTAATCTTAACAACTGAGAAACCTGGCTACAACAGAGGGGCTGGAGCCCAAAGAAAACCAGCAGCTAAAGAGGGCAAACAAGCCCATTACTGTCTTGTCTCTCTATTAATTTGAGTCAAAGAGATCTCCTGCAGGCTGCGGTCACCTCTACCAACAGCCCATTTCCTCAGCCCACAGAAAGATCTCCTTGTGTTTCCGTGTGCTCTATGGCAGGTGGGCAGGTGGTGCAAGGTGGGCAGGTGTACTGAATTTCCCCGAGCAGGGGGAAGGGAACAGGAAGAGCTAGGGAAGTGCTGAATAGTCCCATACCTAACTGCCCATGCCCAGGGGCACAGCTTTGTGTGCTGTTGCCCATATGCACAGGTTGTGCAATGCTAAGCTGCTTGTTTGGTGTGTCAGGTTTAGCAGAAAGCTGGTTTGGATCCCAGAATCATTGTGTAGGTCTCTTGGCTGAGGAGGAGCTGTGAAGGGAGAAACTGGAGGGGATGATGGATTCCAGATTAAGCTGCAGGCAGTGTGAGCAATGTATTTCTCCCTTTCACATTCAAAATCTTATTTCTTTGACTAGCAAGTCTTCACTTCTCTATCTCCTGAATGGAGTAAAACTTCATTTATTACCTATCTCTGAACAAGTGAGATCTGTATGGGAAACTGATTCATGCAGGGCATTCTTCCCCTGAGGACAGCTAATCTGTGCAGCAGGCAGGGTGGTCCGGGAGGGGTCTGTCACCCAGTCTGGATTGCAGGTTTGAGGCATACACTCTGCATTTGCCATTGCATCATGGTATTATTCATACAAGGCAGTAATCCTCCTTAGAGTATAATTATGCACAGTCTGCTGAGCTCCCAAAACATAATTACCTCTCTATGGGTCTGGGTTATGTTCACAGGCTAAGCCAGGGCATGACTCTGCCTGGGTGCTCCATACTCTGCCAAGAATTTATTTTTTTTCTGCTCCTTCTTGACAGGTAAATGGGAGGAGTGAAAAATAAGCATTTTCTTGACACAGGCATCATCTGTACCAAGACAACTGTGGTGCAGAGCTGACTAATATGCTCTTCTGCCCCTTACAGGCTCAATAAACTGCAAAAAATGTGTCAGGGTTTAAAATGCAGAAAAAGATGCCTACATGGATTTCACTGGCCTCATCAAGTTGAGAAATGAAGCTTGGGCTTTTCCATGGACCTCAGACAACTTTCACCTTCCAGGGTACGGTGTGTAAAGCACCAGCTGCAGGGCCTAAGAAAAGCCTTTTGGTAAATCTCATGGGGGCAATCAAAAAGGTTTCTGAAAAATAACAGGGACTCTCATCAGTTGTTTTGTGGTAACTTTCTCTCTCCTGCTGCTTATCTCTGCCCCTGAATTCTGCCCTTTATATTTAGCTACCAAAGGAGGGATATCTGTCAAATTTCCAAACAGACACAGGTAATTGTGAAGGATTTTTCTCAATATCTTCTAATAATTTTTCCTTCTGTGCATACACTATTCTTGGCTATGGGCCAGGAAAACCCAGTGTGTTTCCAGGGAGATTTGAGCTCTGCTGAGTGCCAGATATTACAGTAGGCTCAAAAAGAGTAAATTTCTATGGAATAGTTTAGATACGGGAACAGGCAAATTGCCACACTAATACATTCTCTGTCTCTGAAGGGAGGCAAGTGAAATATTCATTCAGCCTTTCATAAGCTCCCTACTCTGCATCATTATATAAACCTTTCAGTCAAGAAAATCTTCATGGTGTTGGATCTTAGCTGCTCACCTCTGCTGCTCCTCAGCAGGGAAGAGCAGGCTCTGCTGAATGCATCCGGGGCTGTCTTAAGGCCATTTTCTCCCAGCAGAGTAGCCAAATGTCTTATCAGTTGCTTGACTGCTTTGGAGATGCAGATTCGTGATACCATTATCCTTATAGATGAGAGCAGAGAACACCCTGGGCAGGGCTGAGCTGAGGAAGGCAGATACCTTTTTTTACTCAGATTGATTACTTCAGATGATGCAGAGGGCTTCACTTGCTTTAGGGGAGATGACAGTTTTGGCAATAATTAGAGCATGAGTTTTTGCTCTTCCACAAGACTGTTATAGATCAACATCTTGTTAACACAAGGTTGGACTTTTGCAATTCACCTATGCTGGGAGACAAAGGATGCCTGTAGATGAAAACCCCTGCCTTCTTGCTCTATATAATTTTGTTTCTTTTTTTCACCCCATATTACAAACTCTATGATGAAAGATCTGTTTTGGTAGTCAAAGTGTGACTTACACAACTGAACTCTGATTATGGAAGATTTTCACTGCTATTTTCAAGGGTAACATTAAAAGAATGGTTAATTCCATATTAAAAAAAATGACCCAAATTAGTATTTGATCCTCAGGGATGCTCAACTGCTAACCACACAATGCCTTAATATAAAATTAATCAACTCCTCCCTGCTATTTTTAGCATAGCCAATAGAGGTTTGCTGCACCATTACACACTTCAGCCACAGTGTAAACTATTGTCATCATGCATGTTTTATTACTGGGAATTTGACTACCCCTTTTATTGGATTGATGAGGAATTTTTTCTGCTCCCACCAGAACTACACTAGTCCAGATCAATTAGTGGTGCAGTAATAGGCTTCTGTGCTGCTCAATCTGTTCCTGTGCCTCTACCTGGGTGGTAGACAGATGTCCTGCTACCATTGGAGAGACTCAAGATGAGTTGGAGGGATGCTCCTATTTCCAGTACTTAAGAGGTAGTAAGATTCAGTTTTGCAAGCCCCCTCCCCTAAAAAAAATTGGGAATTTTTGGGGGGATGGGGGAGGTATATCAAATTCTTTTGGTGTTTTTCCGTGTGCCTAGGTGCACGAGAAACTCATAGCAGTCATCATTTTTGTTCTGAAGGAAGATTCTCCAGAAGGTGTTAAGCTCCCCAGGTAATGGGCACTTACAGACAATGCAGTGGCTGCTGGCTCTCCCAATGGAGCACTTCTGCTGTGTTATGCACCTTCATGTCCCCCAGTGCACAGCAGACTTGACTGGTCCTCAAGGCCCCCTCCCAAAATTCAACAGGGACATGGTCTCCCAGCCTGGCACATTTCTTCTCCTTCAACCACTGTTCCTACAACTTCTCTTCCTCTGGAAAACTGAGGCCAAACTGAGGGCAGGGCAAATTTCTGCTGCTACATTCCGTATAAAGCCGTGTATAGAAACTGTGGTTAAAATGAAATAATACTTGAAATGGAAAATTTTCAGGTCTTGTGTTTTAAAAGTTTACAAAGCTCCAACTTTGGAGCTCAACCAAAATGGCTTTTTTTAGTTTTTGCTCCAGAAATATCTTTTGAGCAGTCCTGACAGTTTTCAGAAACAAAAGAGCCTTCCAAGAGAAATTTAAAGATTTTTTCAAAAACACTTTTCCCTTTGTATTTGAGAGAGGCTTTGGCAGCACTGTAAAACAGCATTGCTTCTCTTCACTCCCTCTTCTCTTTGTCAATCATCTGAATTTATACTGCATTTAGAGTTTGTCACATAAAATACTGGAGACCTTAAAATCATTCCTTCCAAACTGGTAATTTTTGTACATAAAATCTTGCAGTGAGGCTATGTGAAATGGACTCAAACAAATGAATAACTTGAAGAATGATGAAATTCCAAATGTAAATATGTTTAAGAGCAAGCACTTTCTCTACTCTTGTTTCTACAACAGACTTCTTGCTCTTTTACTAGAAAAAATACAACTGGTAGGCATTCTGAAAGAAACTGCTGCTGGGTAACTCCACATGGTTTTTTCAAAAATGGATTTTTAATGTAAAGAATCTGATTAAAACACCCATGTGAAAGCAAGAACAGAATTCCTGAATGGTATTTGTTTGGAGACAATATCAATGATAGTAACTGCACAAATTAATTTGGAATGCACAAGGGTCAGCATTATGTATGTATGAGAAGGCCGAAAAGAAGCAATACAATCTCAGTGTGAGTGGTGAATTAGTAATTTGCAATATATTGATTAGAAAGCCCATCCTACAGCCCAGTAAGGAAAACACACCTCTTCCAGCAACCAGCCAGTCCTTCCTTGTTTGCTTTCCTTCCTGTAAGTATGGAACATTTCTGTACCAAAGCTGTAGGAAACAAAAGTGTGGTTCAGCTAGTCAAGCACAAGTCTACTGTGACTTCATATTTATTACAAACCAAAGATGAATTTTCTGCCTTTACTTATCTATACAGTCTTCATCAAGATATGTTTAGCAGAACTTTAAAGTCCTTTACAACATAAAAAGATTCATGGAGAAATTACAGTTAACTAGGTCTATAAAACAGGCATTCAAGATATGGCATGGAAAATATAACAACTATGAATATGCATCCTGACACCAGCAAATACGTTAATATTTCTATTTTAGTGTTTACAGATATTCCCACAATTTTGAACAGTTTTGTGTTACTGTATTTGTTTATTGAATGTCCAGTGTATTAATTATATAAACATATAATTATTGAATCAAACTATGTATGCAGAATTACTAAAACGCATGAAAAATTTTTCACATTCTGTTTGTGATTAATAAAATAAAATAAGAATATTGCACCAAAAGATATGTATTTGCCAAATAAAAAAATATAAACTTTAATTTGACCAGAATTGCCTTTACTGCATGCTCACAGTAGGAAAAGAGAAAATATATTGAGACAAGCACACTGGGGTGGGATTTATCTGGTTGCCTGTAGATGCTGGCAATTTATATTCTTTTTACTGTGTGGAGAAATTGATAAAAAATTAATTCTGGGATGTGATTAATCCTTTTTAAAGATAGTAATCTAAAAAATAGATATCTAAAGTAGATCATATTGATTTTACCTTAGAAATGCTTATTTTTAATAGTTGACGGAATTTGTCTCAAACATAAATATCGGTTAAGTTAAATGATTCTCACCCTTTTAAAGCTTGTGTATTACTGAAGAATAGAAAGGATGAAGTCCTGCCTCCCTTGAAGTCAAAGGCAAAAAGCCTTTCATTTTATTAAAGCAAATATTTCACCCAAAATTAATAAAACAACATCAATAAACCCTTAATCACTACTATTTTTTTCCTACTACTCCCCTTAACTAAAGGGAAAATATTCTTTATACTTTCTTTAAAAGGTTTTTAGGACCAACACATGTATTTTCATTCTTTGTCTCTCAGGAATCTGCATCTTGGGGTTTTTCAGGAGTTAATTCTTGAAGCCTGATGACTTTTTGCTACCATGCTTGAAGACTCACTAAAATAGGGCCTGTAGGTTCACATTAGTTGTCTTCTGGGAGGGGAGAAGGGGTAGGCAGGAATAAGATCTGTAAAACCAAAAAATGAATTCTGGCTTCACTGAAGCCCGTACTCTTGGACTGGTAACTGCTGATTTATTAGATAGCTGAAGAAAATATTGCAGTGCAGGACTAACTGCAGACTTTCTGGGACATTACTTCTGAACCCCAGACTGGGATGTGCAGGAAGGCTTGGGTCCTCACTTCTCTAGAGCTGGCTGGCCTCAGTCAGCAGTTCAACCCTGCATCTCCTTCACAATCCTTATTTGCCACTGACAAATAAAAATATTACTCTTCCAGCTGATAATGTGAGGAATGCATTAAAACCCAAGACAAGTAGGTTTTGGCACGAACCCGGGTTGCATACCTAGATGTGACTGAGATAGCCAAACACAGATCAGTCTCAGCCATAGTGCCTGGTAGAATGCATTCCTGGACACAGCTATTCCCAGAATCATAGCAAGGTTTGTTTTGGACAGAGATTCTAATAAAAACCTGGGAATGAGCTCACTTCCCTGCACTCTGACCAATCAGAACAAGAACTAAGAATGTGGAAAAAGGCTTTCTGGTGGCTTAGGGTCACCATGAGTTTTGGCACTCCTGTTACATAAAATGTTTTCTTAGCATGTACTTTAACTTCATTCATGTTTTCTTGGGGTTTTGCCTTAGAGGCAGTGCTGGTATGCGTATCTTCTATAAGGTCTGACCAGCTTAGGTGCTGATCAGTGGTTGATCAGTGGTGTGAAAACTTCTACTATAGGTGCTGACAAAATTAGCAGGCATCTTTAGTGTGGACCCCAAATTCTACCACCATGTTACAATCATTATAGTTGAAACACAGCAAATATGATTTCTGTTGCTGTCTGTACATGCTACACTAAAGCCTCTTTTCTCAGATGAATTTCCACACTGTGAAAAGTATCGCAATTGCACAATAAATGAGAAAGAAAAAAATTGTTCTTAAGTTGCCTTCTTAATTATTTTTATAAGGCACTGCACTGCTTCCTCCTCTCCACTGGCTATATAAGGTGCCTTCAGCAATCAGTTCATATGTATCTGTTTGCTGTTGGCATCTTCACTTAATAAAATGAACCAAATGCCTTTCTTTTGCTTTTCCAGATAATGATTAGAATTTGTGTATTTTTTATACGATTATATTTTTATATTATTATATATTTATATTATGTATACTGCATATACGAGCCCTCTTATTATTAGGATCTCTTTCTATTGATTGATGAATGGGTACCATTCTCTCTGTGTGTTCTGTGATTCTATAACTACACAGTGGGTGAACTATTCAGATGAAAAGAAGAGGAAACCCACAGCAACTCACAGCATAGAGAGGGGTTTTCTTTCTCATGTAGTTCCTGAAGTTTCAGTAATACCTAGAGCATTTTTAAATAAATTTTTTTTTCCTTTTCAGTTAGAAATGTGGAAGGGAGTCAAGGCCTGTGTTGTGATAAAACTGTTTTGTAAAAAAAGCCTTGTAAATTCTTTATTTGAAAGAAAAACAAGGGGTTCCAGTAAATCTCTGAAAACAATATGCCATGACAAGTTGATCAACACTGTCCCATACCTGTATTTTGGTGTGCACATGGTGAACTTTATAGGTAGCCTTTATTGCTGTCTGGGGCAGCTTTGCCATGTTGGAAAATACTATGGTGTTTACTGGTGACCAGCTGGAATATCACAGAACAAAGGGAAGCTCAGCCCAGCTGTCCTGTGTTTCTGCACTTTGTTCCTTCCCTTGCTGACCCCTGCTAAGCAAAACTGATGAAGGATTTGCAGGGGGGAGGGCTACCTTTTATTAAATGGTTGGATGTAGGTGTCTCAGTTTTGTCTGTTTTTAAGTCATATTTAAAGCTGTAAATGCCAAAACTCAGTATCCTCTTTATTGCAGGAGATGCAATTTTTAAAATGAAAACAATCTGTTTTCCCAACGAATTTTACCATTTCAGACCACCACTAATCAGCAAAAGGTAAAAACAAGTGTCATTTAGCAAGAATGCTTTTTCAAACAACCTCGGAATTGTTATTACGGTGTTAAGTGACAAATCAGAAACATTACTTGTAAGGAGACCTTGAGTTCTGGGAACAGGCAGGAGCGAGCTGGTTACTGATCCTTCTGTTTCTGCTGCAGGGCCTGAAAGCAATGCTTACAGAAGCAAACTCAGTGACTCGCCAGGAGAGTGAGACACAAAAGGAATCACCAAGACCAAATAATTAGAGAATGTCCCTATATGCAGAATTACTGCCACCATTAATCAGCACTCATTGCTTTTAATTATCACAGGGCTTAAACAGGATCCCCAAACAATGTCCCATTAAATGATTTTTCTGATTAAGCACATCCCAATTAAGTAGAGTGCACTGTTTGGCACTTGAAAAATGGCACCATTTATGAACAAATCGAATACAGATAGAGTGCTTATCAGATCCCCATTAAGGAATCATTTGCTGACATCAGAATATTCTCCTACTGGCACTCTGCTGTGATATATGTATATAAAAAAAGAGAATGATCTGATTGGGATATTAAAGATGAGACAAATTGGACTGTGTTTTTATTTCTCTTGTCATCTGCTATGGAACAGGATAATTTGCAAGGAGCTGGTACTCAGGGAGCCCTGTGTGGCTCTTTCAGTTGATGAAACAGGGACTGAAATCATTAGATAATCACTCAGAGAGATGAGCTTGTAACGCAGAGCACTACAATTCTTACTTTCGATTGTTTAGTTTTAGGTATTTAGTAACTCTTTATGAGAACCCTACAAGTAACTTGAAGATGCTTCTTAAAATGTTTGTCATAGCTTATACTGCCTTTCTAGCACGTGCTTTTAGAATGGCTGTAACAGCTAACCCGTTATTATTTTCCTAATACATTAATAATGGCTGTAATAGGCGGTAATAGCTTTCCTCCTAATAGAGGTGCATTGATGCATAGTCAGTCAGATCAGTCTCTGCATGCAAAGAATGTGCAAGTTCCACATTATTTCCTAAAAAAATTATTGTTGACATGATTTGGATTTCACACAAAACTGTTTGCAAGGGGCTACAAGTTTCATGCAGTGAGTGCGAAATTTATTTACCTTTGTGAATAAAGGTGCAGCTGGTACTATACCACCTGATTTATTTACCTAAAAAAGTCCTAGGTGTATGTGTATATCTATCTATCTATCTATCTATCTATCTATCTATCTATCTGTGGTTAATTATATCAATGAAGAAATAATTAGAATAAAGGTTGACCTGCCTCCTAGATCTCTACATGTATCCTATTCCGATCACCATTTAAAGTACTATTTCATTCTCTGGGCTTTTGAATTGCTAGACAACCTGTAAGGTTAATGTTTTGCTGTGGCTTTTGTTGGTTTTTTGTTTTTGTTTTATTTTTCTCTAGGAAATTCTCTAACAGACATGTTTTTAGTTAACTTTGGCTGTGGTCAATAGGTTTGGAAAGACAGTAATGCCATAGTTCTGTGCAGATGTATCAGAGGGAGCCTTTGACACACAGTGCATTTGGAATTTTCTAAGGGGAGAATGTTTGCACATATGCAAAATCTGGAGCTTTAGCAAATCCTCTGCAAGCTGCTGGTGCGTGTGTTTTCAAAAGTTGGAAACTGAGGGCATGACTAAATTTGGGCTCTCAGAATGATATTTATTTGTGTGGGAAACAAGGAAAAGAGCCCCTCGCATTTTTTTTCCCTGGGCTACATTCTTCTTTGGCTTCTTCTAGTGAAAAGATGTAGATAAATACAATGATATCTTTCAATCCTCCATTCAGCCATTTTCTTAGCTGCCCCATCACACTGCAAAACACGCCTGTCTAATCACTCTGTGCTTTAGAGGAGAAAAGCCTTGCACAGCCCAGAACCAAGTCCACCAGAAACTTTTAAAATGTCAATTAAAAAAAGAAAAATTGAACGTCACTTCTTGGAATTTCCATATGCAGACCAAGTCTGTGTCTTTAGATCATTCCTTCCATATATCTTTGGCATTCCAGGGATTTTGAGAAGATATTTAATGGCTGAGGAAATGTGAGCAGAATGTGTTAGAAAAGGCAGAAATTAGGCAAATTTTACAAATCACATTGTACACTGATAAGTTTCCAGTCTGGTTTCATAGACTTGAAAGATTAAGATGGTTCAAGAAACCATTGGGGTGTTTATCTAAATCTTCCTAGTCTATCAAAACTTCTGAGTTGTAGCCATCATGTCTTGAAAACACCCTAATTGTAACTTAAGGTCACGGGGCATTAAGGACTCTGCCCTTACAGCATTCAATACACAGTGCAGACAGTGAATCTGTCACTGTGTAAAACTAGAGAAATTCAAGATATTGACAGACCACTAACATAATGCAGTCAAAGCCATACCCAAAGTTTCTGCTTTTTGATTTACAGTTGCTATGGTAATGTACAGTACATTCTTGGCCAGAGTCAAATGGCATGGCATGCAATGCAGTGTGGTGGTATACCAGTGCACAGAAACTTGGGAAGATTTCTAAATCTAGAAACAATATGAAGAAATATCTAGCCATGGTAATATCTATCACAGAATCACAGAATTAACCAGCTTGGAAAAGACCTCTGAGATCATCGCGTCCAACCTATGACCTAACACCACCTTGTCAACCGAGCATGACACTGAATGCCACATCCAGTCTTTTCTTAAACACCTCCAGGGGTGACTCCATCACGTTCCTGGGCAGCCCATTCCAATGCCCAGTCACTCTTTCAGTGAAGAACTTCTTCCTAATGTCCAGCCTAATCTTCCCCTGGCACAGTTTAAGATTATATCCTCTCGTCCTGTTGCTGGTTGGCTGGGGGAAGAGGCCGACCCCCACCTGGCTACAGCCTCCTTGCAGGTGGTTGTAGAGAGTGATAAGGTCTCCCCTGAGCCTCCTCCTCTCCAGCTAAACAACCCCAGCTCCCTCATCCATTCCTTATAGGACTTGTGTTCTGGACCCTTCACCAGCCTTGTTGCCCTTATCTGGACACGTTTGAGCATGTGCAGAACCTTCTTGTACTGTCCATAGCATCTCAGTACTCCTAAGAATTGCTGTAAATTAAGCTGTCTATATGACATTTTACTGCTGTTGGGTTTTAATATCACAGTTCTTATATAAATAACTTAAAATACGTTCACTTTTTGCCCATTATTTGACCTTGAACAGCCAATCAAAATTCAGGAATTTCAGTAGGAACTGTAAGAGCTCAGACGTCTCTTAAATCCATGCTCCTCCTGTGCAAGACCCACTCAATACTAGTTATTACAATGTTTGAATGGTGTGAAACAGAGTTAATAGCTATTATCTCGGTTTGATTTAAATATCTTTGAAATTTGCTATGAATTCTAAAAAGAACAATTTAATACCAGCTAAAATACCCTAGAAAAGCTACAAAAGAGAAGGAAACCACTCTGACAAAGCAATTATCTCAACCTTATTCTAACACACCGTGATTCTAAAACCAGCAATGAACCAAATCTAATTTTTTCCCCCGGAAGCTATCATTATTTATCAAATATGTTTTGTGAACCATTTCAAAGATCAGACCAGTAAACAATAAAAGACTTTTCATTCTTAGGTAGCAGAGAGTAGAACAACAGAATTCTTACAATTCAGCTTTTTGGCAGAAAAAAATTCCAGCAAACCAGTATTTCTTTGAAGACTAAGTTTTGATTAACTATTTATTCAAGAATGTCGGGGGGGGGTGGGGGGGGGGGGGTGCTATTGCTGCAGCTCAAATTACACAGAGAAAGAAAGAGGATGGGAAAATGTAAAACTCTAATACTGATATATTGCCAAAACTATATGTTCTGAGTCTTCTATTAATTATTTTACAAAATCAACATATTATGTATGATATACCTCTCTGTCTTGCACTTGCTTCTCCTTTTTATCTAAGACAAATCCTCTCCCTTTTGTCTAAGTGATAAAACCCATTGTTTTTCTTAGAGAATGCTATTTGTTGGTGTATACTGGTGTCACAGAAAAATACGGAGAATATCAATAAAGGAAAATGTGTGCAGTTCAGTATAAAGGCTGGGAAGTTCCCCTTGGTTATTAAAAATAAAAATAGATGTCACAGAAAGGGGGGTTTTATTAACACTACACGTATAACAAAGCACACCTCAGACTTCCCGTCAAGGCAGCAAACCACCAACGATCTTGTTCAATTACCACTCACATCAGCAAGAAGAAATCCTGGCACTCTGTAGGTTAGTGTCTGGTGGTATGTGAAGAACTTCTTCCTAATGTCCAGCTTATGTGTCTGCTTTGGTATCACACAATCACAGAATTACTGGGGCTGGAAGGCACTTTTGGAGACCTTCTAGTCCAGTCCCCTGATGAAAGAGTCAACTAGAGCCAATTACCCTGGGTTATATCCAGTCAGGGTTTCAACATCTCCAGGGATGGCTCCTCCACTGAGCAACTCTGCTCTGGGAAATATGCTCCAGTGTTTGATCACTCTTCACAGTAAACCTGATTTTTCTTGTGTTTAAATCCAGTTCCATCTATTTAGTATCTAACTAAAGCCTGAGCAAAAATCCTGGTAATATTTATTAGTTATAGACACAGGACAGTAAAACATGATGTAAAAATGCATAATAGAAGAGATTGACAAAAAGCAGTTTTACAGCTAATATAAAGCTTTAAAAGTAATCCCTTAAATAGTGAATTTCAAGTTAGCTGCATGTTTTCTTTTTCTTTTTCTGTAAAACAGAATGCCTGTCTTTTTCATTTCTCTTCACTACTCAGGAAGAATTGAAAATACCAATAAATGTAATGGAAACAACTGTGAGATCTCCATGGCACTACTGGTTGGGTCTGCACTAACTGTTCTGTAGCCTTCAGCCTGTGTGTTAAGGCTGCACATCTTGGTCCCAGCCCTCACTGACCCTGAGGGAATTTGGTATGCACCATCTCTGTGTCTTTTACAAGGAAAAACAGGTTTGAAGAACTCTGATGTGCTCTATGAACAGGACAGGAAGAAATGGCTTCAAGGTGCACCAGGGGATATTTGGATTGGCTGTTAGGAAAATTTCTTCACTTAAAGTGTAGTCAGGCATTGGAACGGGCTGCCCAGGGAAGTGGTAGAATCACCATCTCTGAAAGTGTTCAAAAGGCATGTGAATGTGACCTAGGGATTTGGTTTAAATGTGAATATGGTGGTGCTGTGTTAATGGTTGGAACCAATGATATTAGTGGTCTTTTCCAAATTTAACTGTTCTGTGATTCTATGCTTAACTCTCTTTGTGAGAGGCTGACTGTGACATTGGGACAGATCTCATTATGCCCAGAGAGCTTTTTTGCCCCACAGTTTAACCACAGCCATAGAAACCCATATTGCAAGACAAAGTATTAAGCTTCTTGTCTAAAGGCTGTCGGTAACCATGATAACAAGCAAGTCAAGAGCCAACCTCTTGCTGGAAAAAGGGACTGAATGATGATTTCCCTTTCTCTGCATTCACACCAGAAGAAGGGTCTTCATTACTCAGACCCTCTTTGCAGAGCTGATGGCACCTGAAGTGTCTGTAATGAGTGATGTGCCTATACAACATGGGCTGAAAGGCATTTAACAAACCATTCAACAAGTAGCAAACCATATCAATGGATCATCAAGAAAGACATAATAGTGCACAGAGTCATAAGATGCTCTGAAATTTCCTTTCCCTTTCCCTCTCTGCAGCATGGACTACAAGCACACAATACATGACCCATTATATTTTAAAAATTAATGCAGCCACATGTCCTTGAATTTTCAAGGGGCAATTAGGAGAAGCCTAAGCCAGAAATACTTGAAAAGTCATTCAGGAAAGTTGTAAAGGGAGACAACTGTTAAAAATGAGAGCATTTAGATGTTACTTCTCCCATTGTCTCCTTTTCAGACTTCTTTTAGGACAATAATAAAGCTCTAATAACCTTTAATATAGATTTTTTTCAATCATACATCCTCAGACAAAGAGGGATTCCATCAAAAGCAGTAATAAGAGGGATTCCACCAAAAGCACTAAAAACTCTGTCACAAAATTAGGTTTGTTAAGAGAAAGTGCAGCCCACCTCCTGTCCTATTTTAACCTGAGAGTTTTAGACTTAATCTTTGCATTTTTGTCAGAACTGAGTGTTCTGACCTTAAAAATACTAAATGAGCAATGTCCTTTTGGGTAGAGACAGCCCCCATCTTAGGGCACATGCCACTGGAAGGACCTTCTTTAATGTCAACACTGAGTCAGCACTGGCCATGCAGTAGGTAATGCCTCCATAAATTAATCACCTAGCTCTATCCCATGAATTACGTGTCTCATTTACTCCTTCAGCTCCAGCTGGACGCTTGTTCTAGAACACCACTGACCTAGTGGTAGGAGACATACTATTTCCTAAATTTATTCAGAGCCAGTTATTAAATGCTTAAAGAGCTTTTCTTCTTCCCAAGGGGAAACTTATTCAGTAATCTTTGTTCCCTTATTTACTCAGACATTATTCACAGAGGAAATTATCTCTCCTTCAAGCCTTCCCTGGCTGGCTTGAATAACCAAGATCTTTCTGTCACCTCTTCTGTGCCTTTTTCTATCAATCTCACCAGAAATTACTGAAACTACAGTTCATAAATGCCAACAATCAGCATTTGATAGTTTCTTTAAAGCAAAATTGGGATGTGTCTGGCAGTGGTTAGGATCTATTGAATGAGAGACCAGAGCCCTTGTGATTTCCTCTAATGGATGAAGAGAATTCATGGATATTTTTTAATACATCTATACTATTTTTTAATGAAAATTTTTTCATGGAATTCAGCCTGACCCTGATGCTTCTTTGTAGGTGACCGCATTATGGTCTCAGGGATGAGAACAAGGAAAACTCTCAGAAGATGGAACTACATCCTGTATCAGGTAAAAGTTATAAAGCTGTAGGAGGGAGTCTCAGAGATAAATGTCAGCTTTCATGTAAAGGCTGGATCTCTGTGTCCCTGCCTAAAATAAGGGGCCCACCCTGAAGTAAAACCAAGGGGAAAAACCCGTAAGAAGGCAGGTCTGCAACCATGGTGATAAAGAGGGAACCCTTACATTAAAAAAAAAAAAAATAAAATTTTCACCGTCCCACTCTCCAGACCACCAGTAAGCACTCCAGTTGCTGTTGTCTCTATATCAAAGATATGAAAATAAACTTTTGTTTTTACTTTAGTGAGGAAGAAAAGAGATAATTTTTCCCTGGAAAAATATTTCAAAGTGCATTATACCACTGCTCAGATTCTTGGTGTCCAGTTGAAGAAAACGGGATCACTCCTAGAGACTGCTGCATAGCTCTGCACCCACATGACTTCCATGGGAATTGTGATAGCCAACAGGATCACACAGAGAGGCATTATGCACTTTTCCGTGCTCATGAGTTTCTGGGCTGTTTTAATTTGTTCTGTTCTGCTTTTATATTCTTTTAATAAATCGGAGGGCCTTTCATCACTAATGCAGCACTAGACAAAACAAGTGGGAAGGATTATATGAAATTTGATCAGCAGCAACAAAAAGCCAATTTAACTGGGGGGTTACTGCTCTGCTTGTGATGTTTTAACTTTTGTGAGAGGGAGAGGCTTAGTTTACACTGGGATTTCCTGCATGATTTACAAAGCAGGAATGAAACCCCTCACATCCATTCTGGTAGATCTCTCCCTTCATCCATCAATGCTGACAGCGCTAATCTGTGAAGAATTAGTGAGCTAGAAGTTCAAGTCAGCTCTTCCCTTCAACTGGCTATAACACTATTCATGGAAACTGCATATAAAAGGTACCAATAAATGTCGGTGTGCAATGGAAACAGAAATGATTGATTGTAGATTTTTGCATGAGAAAGTGTTTTATAACAAAAAGACCGATTATCAAAACATTGACATAAAAATGGGAATGGAGACAATGGAGTCTTCTGTGAAGAACTTGATTTTTGCTAGATAAATTGTTTCTGTTCTCTTTTCAAAAGGCATAATTTGATCAGAATTAAGTGGCAGCACTGACATTGCACCATAGATGGTGTTTATTTACAAGTCAACTTCTAGTTTCATGTGAGACACCTGATTTCTCAGTGTCAGGACTACAAGGATAGCTAGTGTGGAGCTGGGCAGGATCTTCTATGTCTAATTCATAAATGAAATGGTTTAGGGGCACAGCATAGACTGAGGAAGTCGCACTGACTTTGAAGACCCAAGATGCCTGTGATTGGCTCCTGTCTGACTGAATCTGGGAATATCTGCTGCCTCCAGCTGACCATTTTCAAAGGGCTCCAACTCATGTAGCTATTGAAGTCATGAGCTGGAATTGATGTGCACGGTTCAAAGTCAAGAAGTATAAATCTTTCGTCTTTCCATGAAGAACAGCAGCATATTTTCTCATCAGGAAAACATATGAGGTATGGTTACCGTACTGCTACAGAACAGATCAGAAACACAGGCTTTACTTCTTCTCCCCTCCATGCTGCAAAATACGCAGACTGAAGAAAAGAAACTTTTTGAGGAACAAGAAGACCAATAGTTCCTCACAATTCTTTTCCTCCTGCAGGCTTATAACAGAGTCACAACAAAACAATGAGGGTGCTGACTAGACCTCAAAGTCATCCAACATTTTTTCCAATAAATTAGTTGACTAATACTATTGAGAGGTGAGAGGTAAAATAATTGAAAGTAGCAGTAATTATGGAATCCAGTATGGCAGTTCTCCTTTTCTCACTTTTAAAGTACCCTTTTAGGCTTCTAAGGACATTTATTACCACTTGCACTCCAGAGCCTGTCTAAGGGAAGCCAGGCTAACCCTAGGCAGGGGCAAATAATGTGCTTGCTCTGGGGTACTGTATTTTACAGGAGATTCCCTGAAACCTCTTGGCTGCATTTCAGCCAATATCTCCTTCTCTACAGGCTTGTGCTTTTTCTCTCTTTTCTGTGAAAAGTGGTACCAAGCAGAATGGGTTTGACTTTTACAGGAGGTCAGTGCAGGCCTCTCCAACAGACACCTCTTCAAAACCTTGTCTAGGTTAGAGATAGGAGAAATTCCTGAATGAAATTTAAATGTCAGTTTAAAGAGTTTGTAGCTTGACAAAGAGAAATACTTCACAGTGTCATAGAGCTCCTGCAATGCTGGGCAGGTGCTCATGACAACTTCTTTGGGGTAATTATAGAAAAGTACTCAAGCATGTCTGTTATCCTGAGGTGTGCTTGGGCTTGCAGGGTCTGGCCACATTTTGTCATGGCACCAAATTTCACACATACCCCTTGCAGGAAGTGAATTGATGCAGGCTGAAAGAGTCACTTGGGACTTCTACTGTGAATGGCTGCTTTCTTGTACCCTTCAGTCCTACCTTGAATTATGTCTTGAATTACTGTAAGATTTTGGCTATCTGGAAGATCGTAACACTTGAGTACTCATTTTCACAGTCTCCTGCAAATGATAAAGCATGATTTCATGATAGAATAGAAAGATTGCAGAAAAATATGTGTCAAAAGAGTGCTGAAAATGAGCTTGAGAACAGCAGATGCATTTCACATGAAGAGAGACTGTATAGGTTGGAGGTCCATGAAAGACAGGAGAGAGATTTTAGATGGTATTCAGTAGGTTTGTCACATTTCCCTTTTGATGAAAGATACATCACAAGCCCCAGAAAATTGTGCTTTAAAGGCAAAAGGACAAGCCTTTTCCTTCCCTACAAATCCCAACTTGGAATGAGGCAGAAGATGGGAAATCATTATCTACTGAGAGAAAATGATGTGACCAGCATATCCCAAGGCAGTGCTCACATATCAAAAGAAGAGAAGTCTTTAATGTGTTCACATGTTGACCGCCACAGTAAGGAGAAGCTCAAAGCAGACCGTGTCAGAGAGTAGCACTTTTCTGCAATGCATCTTGAGTGTGTGCCAAGATAGTTTAGGCTGCAGGGAAAAGAGGATTGCTGGCTGCCTGGGACAATGAAATGTAGAAAAAGTCTTCTTCTTTCTTAGAAATTAATATGCAGTTTGATTTAGGCTTTATTCCTGCCATGACTTCAAAAACTATTTTTAAATATATGGTGGGAATTGGCATGACATGGCAGAAAGAAAGGCAACAGAATATATTCGTAATGCTTAACTCAAAGTTAGTCCCACAAGATTTACTGGGCTTTTTCAGCTAAACCTGGAAAGATTATTTGTGAACACGAAGATTCCAAATTTAGCAATTTATAGAGTTGTGTATACACAAATGCACACACATACATCACGCTACCCAAAACATAGCTCCTATTTCACAAGCCAACAGTTTGGGATTGGCAGCAATGATTTTATTTATCATAATTTTGAAATCAGGGCCTGAAAAATGAAATTTGCATTCTCGTAATTGGGTCCCATAGGAACAGCAAGTATTCAAATGTTCTTTAAAGCATTTGTCTTTTAAGCTCTAATCAGTAAGTGGGGGTTAGTTTTATTGGATTGTAAGGCAACTTCAAAAAGTTGGATGGAAAGGTTATATGGAAAATATCAAGACAAATCATGACAGGGAAGCTGGTCTGTCATATTTCCTTCAGTCATAAGAGCTATAAGAAAATGGCATGAAAAGACATTTTTTCTGCAATGAAAACCTTTGGGGGAAAAGGGTACTGAAAAAAAATTACTGTCTTGAAGAAATATATGAACTACAGTTATGCCTTTAAAAATAACTAATGTCAATTCCCTCATCTCTCTGCAATTTAAATCACAGTTCCCAAGTGACCAAACTGTATTGGCTAATAAGATGGACATATTCTTGTCACCTAAGGATAACTTGCAGAATGTCCATACAAGCTTTTCTACTGCAATTTATTTGATTTGGTAGTAATACAAAGAATTTCTCTGCATTTACAGAGCGTGATCATACCTTTTAGGAGACTATGTCACCAAGTGTCTCTAGCTTGTTTCTAGCCAATGCCAAAATCAGAATTAATTTATTTAAGAATAGTATTATGCACAGAAAAGATATAATGTTTTTGCTACTGTTGAAAATAAAGCCATTTGAATAGTAAATGATGGTGGCATGAACCCACAACTGCTGTTCAAAGAGGCTGCCCAGTCCTTAACTGAACATATGTGAGTGAAGGTTTATGGTGAGAAAAATATCTCACCTAATGTTCTATATTATTCCTGCGAACAAAAGACTGACACATTTCAGCTGCAATGTACTTCCTTCTGGGAAAGTGTTCCTAGCATTTTTGTACGACATGTAATTTATTTAATTCATGCAAATTCTCAAAGGTGGCATTGAAAATCTCAAGAAACTCTGCTTACATCACCATAGTTTCAGAACAAGATGTTATTAGCAATTTTTTGTTTTCATGTACAGCAATGCAGCTACCACAATGAAGTGTGTCTTTAAACTTCATCCACTGTCCAGCACCACTTTCTAACCAGGTTATTCTTTTTTTTTTTCCCATATTTTTTTCGTTGAAACATTGACTCAGGTAACCCATAAAGCAAACAAGAGAAAGAACTGCTAACATAGCACATATTCAAATGTCATATTTGCTATTTTAACTTCTAGTAATCCAAAGCCCATTTCTCTCTCTCTACATACAACAGGCATAGAATTTTCTTTGAATCTTCTTTCTCTTTCTCTCTCTCTCTATATATAGGTATAGGCATGCATATGTTTAAAGTCATACTTTCATATGTATGTTCAAGGTCATAAGTAGATCTAATATTTTTTGCCAGATTCCTTGTGATCTAAGCTTCAATGCACTAATTTCTAAAAGCAGATTCCAGAGGTAATTATACAGGCATGTAGAGGGAAACACAGCCTGAGATATATATCTATAATTTAGCCTTCCACCTTAAATGGAAATTTTGAGAGAGAAAATTGCCATTTCAAGCAAAGTAACAAACTGTTGGTGTTATTTCTTATGAAGGAAGATACATTTATTGAGTAGCTATACTTAAATGATGACAAGGAACAAGAGCTGGCACAATCTGTCAAGAGAATTTTTAAATCTGAGTCAATTTAATTAGAATGAGCTATGGTATGGTACAATAATTTTCTGGTCTTTCAGTGTGTCAGCAGATAAGTTTTGCATTGAAGTTCTCTGGTATTTTTACAGCAAGAAAATCATCCTGGAATAGTGTTTACGTCTAGACAAGCTTAAGTAAAATTCCCAGGAGGACTATTGAACAGTTGCAACTGTGTCATTCGTAACAGGACTCTCTTGTTGTCTTTTATTGTACAATAAATTAAGAGCCACTGAAGAGTGGATTCTCTGGCTTGCTCTGTTTGGAGGTTTTCATGACCTCTTGATTAGATGAGTTTCTTTAGATCCCAAGTCAACAGAGGACACTTATACTACACCCTGGAGAAGTCAACTACTTTGGAAACAAATAAGGAGCAATGTGATGCGTTTGCAACTGTCCTGTAACAGTTTTTCCAAGAGTCAGGTTGGAACATTTTGAAATATAGTTGAAGCAAGAATTCTTGTTTGGGACTATATTGTTCTTTCTCCGGGGTACTTGTGCACTTAATTTGGAATGGGAATCCAGAATCCAGTGGTCTGTAGACAATGATTGGCAGGAGGAACGTTGCCAGTGAGAAGCCTTGATGCTACTTATGTTTACAGAATTAAAATAAAAAATGGAAGTTTATAGAGAAAACAGATACTACTTACATGAGAAACTTAATATGATTGCTTTGGTTGCTGTAAAGGTTAAGGTCTTCTGCAGCAGTGGTAGACTACAAGGGAAAATTAGACCTACAAAAATTTTTTCCATTAAATATTTCATCCGTTCCTCTCCATGGAAAGATCTTTCCATGTTTTTATTTGATTGAATCATTTACAATTTCAGCTAAGACTTGACTCTACAGAAGTTTGTGGGACCTTTAATTTTGATTTTGCTGGGCTGTTCATTGGACAAAAACCACTGAAAGTCATTGCTCTGAAGGACAAGAGGAAATGGAAATATAAATGCTTCCCAGTCAAGTTTTAAACTTGCAAAATTTGCTTTTGAGGGGTGATTCATATACCCCTATTACTTTGAAACTAGAAAGTCTTCAATTGCAGACCTGAAAAATACGTACATGACACCCTTTGCACAACTTAGAAAGAATTTGTTCCTTCAGAAAGCTTAGTTCTTCATCTGTGTTAGGTCTGCAAAGCTAGGGAGATAGTTACTATTATTCATTAAGAAATATACCCAGAAGGTGTAACTTATTTGTCATTCAAACCAAAAAAAGTGAGAAAGTCTAGACATCAGGTCTCTTGACAGCTGAAATATTGTACTATTAGCAACATCTAAATAAATAATACATGCTGTGGAAATGATATTGCAAGGGACTATTGAAAACATTTCAAACTGAGGTAGTTGGGGAAGAAATAAAAACATTACAGAAATGATAAGAAAGGAAAAGCAGTAACTCAAGGGGGAATACTGAAAATAAATGCAGAGCGTTTACATATCCAAGGCAACCCTTTATGTGCTCAAAGCACCCTCATTTATGGAAAGAACCATACATTCAAATACTTCTTCATTTTACCAGTTGGGCAACTGGGGCAAGGAGAAGGTTTTTATGAGCTTTCACTTCAGATGTATGTGTATATATAAATTCTGTGTCAATGTCAAAATTTAACAAATTGAAATCCATTTTCTGGCAAGTCTATTATCCACAATTAATTGCACTGGTTAATGGTCTATTCCACATACTCCTGATAAATTTAACTGTCATTCCATAACTACTCCCCTCAATGTAAATGACACGATATTTTGCTGTGAAACTGTGAATTTTAGGGAGGCTTGTCTTCTCATTTACTTGAACTCTTATTTTCATCCTTAATAGTGCCCTAGGTGAATACTACAGACAGTTGTTGCTTCAGTCCGGCCTGCAGACAAAAGCAGTACAACAGTCCCTCTGCAGACAGTGCTTAGAGTAACCTCATGAGGTGAATGAGGATCTCAGTTGGCAAGGAAACCAAATTACAGCTCATCCTGGAAACTAAGGGGGAGGTTGCCAGTGGGGCAAAGTGATTACTGTGACATAATTACAATAGTGAAGGATAAACTGATCTATTTCATTTCAAGTGATGGGAAGACCTTACTTTTTGTATCTACAAACAAACTGATACACAAAATTCAGTCAGAGGCAGGAGTGAAAAAGAGAATATATTGTTAGAAGGCAACTGCATTTATAAATGTTTCACAGATCGGGTCTAATTAAGCAATTCAGGGATATTTTTGTCACAGCTTTGCAAATTTGACCAGGAAGTGTCCTACTTTGGACATAAGTCTGTATTCAGCTGTAACAATGCACCTGCTGTGAAATGGATTGCATTAAAAAACCCCAAACATCTCTGTTTGATTAGGATGGGATAAATGTCATAAGACACCATACTCTCTAGGGCACTGTTTGGTTATCAGTGGAAAAAACTGCTATCATGAAATGTCTCAGGTCAATCTTGAAAAAGGGGGAAAATTACACCTTCACGTATAATTCTGCATCTGTTTGCTTGCTCAAATCAATACAATCTTAAAACCTAATGAAGTAATTTGACATGTTTAGAAAAAAAAATCAATCAGAAAAGACCTTAACATGGTATATTTTTCTTTAATGATAATGACAGGAGGTCAACCTTCAAGTTTAAATAGCTACATTTTTGGCTTATTACACCAGTCATCACCATGACCCAGTGAAGTTGTCACTATGAGAAACAGGGCAGCAAAGCAAAATGTATCCATCAAAACATCCTTCACTCTAGAATTAAAAGTGACCATCATTCATTACTAGTAGCCAGCCACTGGAAGAACAGCTCCCTGGTGTCTGTTCCCAGAGGGTACTTTTCTGTGTCAGTAAATACTGATGTGCTGCACTGGTGGGATGTGTCTCTCTGTTTCTCTGGTGTTCCCAGCAGAGAAAAGCGTGGTGACCCAGGAGAGTCCATGCTTGAGTGTGTGAGAGTCTGAAGAGCAATAGGTCAAGCACCAGTTTCCCCTCATACTGTGACAGCCATAGCCAGACAAAGGTTGTGAAAAGAGAATTTAAAGGGGTAAGGAAATTGGAAAAGCAGGAGGGACCAAGAGAAAGACATCTAGGAAGGAAAGCAGAGAGGATTTAGGCTCTGAGAACTTGGGCAAGGACCGTGCAACAAAGAAGGGGAAGAGAACATCAAAACATGGGAAAGGAGAGGAAAAAAATGAACTTATCGATGTAAAAAGAATAGTAAGAAAAGAGTGTGAGAGGTAAAATAAAAATTTTATTGAATTTATCTTGAAAAATTATTAGGTATTAGTTTACTTCTGCTGCCAACTACAAAATCCAGACAAAAGGGTAAAAGTCAGAGTGACCACAAGGAAATGAACAACACCTCACGTTACGGTAACTGATGGGAGGAAGAAAAGAGGAAGAAACAAAAAATTCTCCAGGACTGGTATCTTGGTTTGGAAACAGGCAGGAGAGATTCCTGCAGGGAGGAAAGGCTCCTTTCAGCTTTAGATGAGATCCACACTGACCACATACTATAACTTACTACTCCTCATAAATCAAGCTAAGACAAATTCCCCTTTAGTACCTGAAGACAGCATTGCCTTCAAGGCTCAACACTGTTTAGTTGCCCATCTGCTGATAAAACAAGCCTTGACACCTTATACGTAGAGTCCCTTTAATGTCAGCTGCATCTCCAACACCTGTCAGCATTTTTAAAGGGCTGGCTAAAACATAAATCTGCCTACACACAGTTATACCTCATGTTTAGAGCAGTTTGCCTGTTGGTAACTCTGAAAATGAAAAGTTGGGTCTGTCATACACGAATGTACAACCAGAACTAGAGCTTTTACCCTCACAGTGACTTTTTTTACCCCTTGCCAACAGAAAACCTGTTTGGCTGTTACTGGTATCTGTCCTTGTTTCCTTCAATCTGTTTAATCATTCCATTACCATTCTGGGTATTTGACACCTTCTGGTGAATTTGTCAGCATAATGACTGGTCCAATAATTTTAAATTGACCGCCAGAAGCATTCAGAAGAAAACAATTTACCTATATTTGGAAAAACCCATTATGTTAGTATCACAATAATTGTATTATAGCATTAGTATTGCTCTTTGCCTCCACAACTCACAAACCATGGAACCAAACCTAGGTAATCCTCAAACATCAGAAATTTTTTGTGTTATAATCGGTATTGCCATTCCAATGAGGGCATGAAATATTTTTAAGAAGTGAGAAGACCTTTCATCACTCACAGAAGTGGACCTGAATCACATCTGAATGCTGGTCAAAAATAGGCTATTCAACAATTTAATTACAAGTTTTTCAGCTTCATCAGCAACTGCATTCCAGCTTTCTTATACCAAGTCTTACCCCTACTGTGTAGATTCTATATTTGTGAAAACAGCTATCTGCTAGATGAGTTTGTATTAAGGGAAAGCCTTGCTTCTAAGTCAAGATGTTGTAGAAAGAGCCAAAGAGGTCATCAATAGTTGTGTGTGTAGTGGTGGACATATAGGCATACGGATTAATATAAATATCCCTTGGGATACACAAGTGTCAAAGTGATTTGGGAATAATGTATTTAGGAGGTTAAATGTCTTACGGATTTAGGTCTAAAAATTCTGTCAATGTAAGCAACAGCCTGGAAGACTCCCTATTTTGCCATAGCCTGTATCTGTGAGATGCTGAGGGCTGCTTATCCTGACTTTAGCAAGGGCTGTGTATTCTGGGCATGCCCCAGGACCAGACCCACAATAATTTGACTCTAACTGCACAATAGATTCTGTACTCACAGCTGTCTGATCCCTCTAATATGTCCATTCCTTTCTCTGTTCCCAGGGAAAGTCTGCAAGAAAATTAGAGATACAGATAATGGCAAAGCAATTTAACTGAAAAGAGCAGAAGCGTAGGGACCTTTTCCCCAGACGAACAGGGCTCAAGTTAGACAGCTACTGTCTTTCGTTGGCTTGTGTGTACACTCAGCCTTCCCATTCTTTACCTTGTTCATATGAACATATCTCAAAGCACGGCCAGTATGCTGTGGCATTTTAAAAATAGCCTATTTACCCAAAATGTCAGTGCCCGAATGGAATCCTGTGCCCCATTCTCAAAGACCCAGCAGACACAGGGGCACCCTCCAGCATGAGGCAACTTAAAGAATTGGTGTTTTAATTTTACATCTCGCAAGAGTTTGCTAAATGCCGTCACTCATCGCAATGGGCCTATTGACCTCTCTGGACCACTCACCTGAATAATGAGTTAAGCCTTGCACGTCTTTTAGAAAACCCAACAGCCCTGAACTTTGCATACTCTATTAATAATGTTTTACTGGGAAAGAATAAAAACTTTCAGAATAAACAGAAATATTCCTACTCTCTCCCCACCCCCATTTTATCTCATTTTTCTTTATAAAGGCAGAGTGTTTCGTTTCCTTGAAATTGTTCTCTTTAGAACTGTAGCACATTTCTTGGGAAATAAAAAAAAATAAGGTTAGCTAAAGGAATAGCAATTTGTCTGTGGCATTTCAGCAAATGTGGCAGTTTTCTCCTGTGCCACCAGTTTATTTCAGTTATGGGAATACAACCAACCAATACGTTTCTGAACAGTGAGTGAAAAAAAGCCCATAACACAAAATCCATCTGTAAGCACAGAATCAATCAGTGCTGCTGTAGTCAAAAAGAAAGATTTTCCTCATAGTTAAAAAAAGTGTGTCAGATTATTACAGACCCAGAAGTTAAGTGTGCTAAAGGCAGAATCCAAGATCAGTGGAAATATTTCTATGAGAGTTTAACACATACTATGAAAAAAGCTTTCAATTAAAGGGATTAACACTAGATGAAACTCAGGTACATACGAGACACTCTCATGTTAATGAACAAGACGGATCCTTTCCTTTCAACCAGTGCTGTGCTGAAGGGTGTTGACATCTGAGTGAGCTACCACCTCTTGTGAACTGCATATCATGTGGTGGTTTCATAGGTCATCTAGACTCATCCTATCTCTGAACAGAGACATACCACCTTGTGTGCTTAGATGGTATAAGGCTGAGGATGGGTAGTCATTAAATGTCTCTGCCATAAACCTGGGAAGTGATTTCATTATAAAAAGGTATTGGCCTTACTAAAGGTGCTTTTCTTTAGTCTAAAACACCGAAGACGTGAGATTCAGGTGCCTAAACACAGGTTTCCTCTACCATGTGAGGCGTTCTGCTGTGTGATCTGGGATCTTCCCTGTAGGTGACTGACCTATCTTTCTCCTCCCATTTCATCCTTCTTACATGCAATGTCCTCTACAGGAGTGGCCCCAAGCCCTCCTAAAAAAAACATAGTACAGATGACACCTAAGTGAAATTAATAAATACCCAAGAAAAAATTGTTGTAGCCACACTAAACATGGTTTATCTACTGTTTTTTTCTTCTCTCTTCCATCTCTAAGTTGTCTAATTAATCTGCAATCTGTCAGTACTGCAAACATGATTATGATGATAATTACTATCAATTGTGTGCTGGCTCTTTGTTGAGACATAATGTCTCAGTGACTTGAATTAGTTACAATTTCTCAAAAAGGCAAAGTATTTCTATTGTGCGACCTCAGCAGAGCTATTTAAGGTGGAAACAACTTCCATTGGTTTTTCTAACCTTACGCTAACCTCTTCTTGAGGCACTTAGGAATAAACAAAAAAGGAAAATTATTGACTTCATTTGGAAATGTCACCATTAACATTCAACCAGAATTTTTAAAAGTAAGGACTAGGCTTTTCTCCTGTCCTGCACTGCAATGACAATTTCCAAGACTGAGTATCTGGAAGTAGGGTGCCAAGAGGATGGAGACAGGCTCTTCTTGATGGTGCCAAACAATAAGGCAAAAGGCAATGGACAGAAACTGATGCACAGGAAGTTCCATCTGAACATGAGGGGTGACTGAGCACTGGTACAGGTTGCCCAGAGAGGCTGTGAAATCTCCCTCACTGGAGATATTCATGAGCAGTCTGGATGCAATTTCTGTGCAATGTGCTTGAGCAGGGAGGCTGTGCTTGAGGCAGATGACCCACTGGGGCCCATTCAGACCTTGCCCATTCTGTTATTCTGTGACTAAACATTTGGAGTGTGCTGTTGGTGGGCCAGCCTTTGTATCTGGACAGTAAAGAACAGAACGTCATGAGCCCTGCTTCCATTTCATCACAAGTTCTGAACAGATCTGATGTCTCTCGTAGCAAGCTAATTATCCCACTGGTCAGGAAACCAGGTTTTTCCTCTGAAATAACTCATCTCACACCATTTTAGTCAAATGTTTCCAAGTAATACCTTGATGTTCCACAAAAAGTTAAGAAAATGGTGATCCCTAAAAGTGAAGCTACCTATTAATACATCCTGATGTAATAGCCAGAGCCATATTCTTGATCAGCTTTCTCACTTGGAAATGGACATTGTATTCAAACTGGGTGCAAATTTCTAAACAGAGTGTTAATGCTTATGTTGCATGCAAGGTAGCAAAGAATATGTTCCAGTCTGCTTTAGGTAAAAGATACATAATAATAAAACTGAAAATACTCTATATGTCTTGAAATCAAACAATTTTCTTTGGATAATCAACAGTGCACTGAAGAAAGCATGGCAATCAATCCTGGTAGCTGATATTCCTAAAGCTTTACTCACATGGATAACTCTCAAACATTTCCACTGTTCTGTTGAAACTGATGGGACAGTTACCTGAGCAAAAGCTGGCAGGAACAGGCCTCCAGTTTTCATTTGGATTTTCTCCTGGGACTAAAATACAAGCAAACAAATAAACCTCATGAAGATAACAGTAATTATTTTGGGTTTACACTTAGTACTGCTTTGCTTTGCATTGGCTTGGTGAACAGCTTGATGCTTCCATACCAAGTGTATAATAACTTTACAAGTAAGTGCATCTAAAACTGATATGTTACATACATAAAGAGGAAATAATTAATAGCTGTTCCATTTTTCTAATAGCTGATTTTGTGTTCTTCCTTTCTTCAAAATCTCTTTATCTACTTTCTTTTGAAGCACATTCAATTACTCCATTGGGCAATAAACACTGGAGAAATACAGTCAAGATGCATTCTGTGTTGAGAAAATTACTTTTGTAAATACAGAATCTAGTAAATTCTTATTAAATTCAAGATAAAATAATTCTATAACACTGGATTTTGATCTCTTTAAACAGGTGATTAGAGAGTAACATGTTGTACCATTTGATAAAAAACACTTGATCTCATGATCAAGCTAATGTTTTGACCCACTGAGATCTGTTACAAAGTGGTTACAGCAGTTGTGCCAATAACTTGTGTATGAATCTAGAATACAAAGATTAATCATAGGAAAACCTCATGGTCATTGTTAATAGCAGAACACTCTTTTCCTTGCAGGTTGTGCATGAAAAGTTTGGTCAGTGGTGGCAGAACCATACATCCCAGTTTAGAGATATCTTGATACAGTTGTCCTTTGAGAGCTGCCTCCCCTTGGGCCGAGTCACCCAATTCTACACTCTTCAGCAAGACCTCCACACCTCAGCCACTGCTGACATTAGAGCAACACACATGTTGTTTGCTCTGGGTGCCATTCAAAACTTCTCCGTCAGCATCCAGACCCTTTTTGGCTAATACATACAGGGAAAATGTGGAAATGCCACAGGTTTAAGAGGCCATCTTCCAACATGGGCACTTACCATACTATGGCACTGAATCCTAATTTGCTAAGCTTGTAGTTTCTTAGGTTTCCCATAACTTGTTCACTGCTTTTTCATTTCCTCTGGCACATTTTTTTCCCCCTTCACATTCCTGGGCACAAGTTGGTTTTTGGTTACTTCTCCAGCAAAATGAAATTCTGCAGCATGCGAGTTCCCAGCATAGCCCTTTCTCATTGCCATATTAAAGTTCAATGTTACCTTCAACTTCTGAGCCCACGCAGTGCTTTGGGCACATCTTAAGGGACACTTAAAATCTGGAGTCAATAACACGTGCACACACACAGCCAGTAGTGTGGAAACAGAATTTGCTGGTAATGCTGTTTACAGCCAGCTAGTCTTCCCAGGCTTCAGACAGCCTGATGACTTGTCTGGCTCAAATTATGAAGGCTGCCTCTCTTTTCTTCCTGGTCACGCAGCCAGCAGAGGAGTCCAACCGCCCTTGCAGTTACCTTCTCCAAGCAAAAACTTCAATGGGTCAGCCAGAATTCATAAATTGCTTGTAGTTGGATTACCCCAATCATCATATTTCACACCGTTTTAGGCTGATATTCTCAAGGAAGATGCACAGGGATACCAACCTTCCATGTCACATCTGCTGCAGCAGATTCTGTGCTCTACCACAGGGCTTGGCCAGAGCACTCTTGGGCAGTACAAAAGGCAGTATAGACACATCCAGACCACATAGGCTGCTGCAGGCAGGCATTTTCTCCTTTCCTGTGTGGTTGCTTATCCTGAAGCAAAATCCTGCCCTGTCTTTTTTTCAGTGGGCTCACTGTGAAAAATATTAAGCAGAAGATTTAGACTCTGGAATTTAAATCTGGCTTTCTGAAATCCTTACTTTAAGTCTCGTTGCACCTCTGCAGGTGCTGAGCACCCAGGAGATCCAGCCATATCCTTTCTTATGCCCATCCTAGCACCGGTATTACTACTTCTTCAGTACTATGGGCTTATAGAGAGAAGAAGGAGGAAAGGATCAAGCATAAATTACGTTTAAAACTTACAACATATTCAATTATGGTTTTGAGGATTTATCATTGTTTTCTAAATGCTCTTTATTATCCAGTCATTCTATGCCTTTTGTTCCAGTGTGGACTCATGTCTGGCAAAAGCAACAACCCTACAAGTGAATTCTTTGAGATAAAATATAAACCCATAGTTAAGTGCATAGCAACATGGTGGATTTAAACCAAATCTTTGAAAAAATGCCTAGAACATGCACAGGCAGTGTTGGGGGAATTAACTGAAAACAAAAGGAGCAAACTGAGTTAGCAGTATGTTGTTCCTCTGTTACATTTGTCTCAAATTCGTAGGTGCTTTGCTGGTGTAAACTGCAGTAATTCAATTTTTATCATTTTTAGCTAAAGATCTACTCCAAGTATTTTGGCTGCAGTGTATGGTCTCTTCATACAAGGAGCAACTTTGCACTATTTTACCTAGGACAGAGTAAGCAATAAAAGAGGACATTTCCTACAATGCATCGTTTGTGTAGCTAGGATAATCTCAACTCTTCTCAGGCTCTCAAGGTTTTCAGACACCAAGTAGAATGTATTTAGATTTGTACATATTCAGAAATCAAAACCCCTCAAGAACTAATGGCTTAATTTATATTTCATAGAATAAAAAAAATGTTAGAGTAGGATTTTCTGAGCTGAGTAAACTTTTATCAGCTGTTCTTATGCCTTTGGCATTCTTTGTTCTTATATCTCTCTCTCAGGGGTACAATAAAAATAGCTAACGTTCATTTTCTTCCCCAGTTTTTGCAACCACTGCTTCTGTCTGACTTTTATCTGACAATCCAGCTTCCATGGCAGCCTGCGTAGGATTTAGATTCCTGCTACCTCTTTTTCTGGAGGTTGCTGATCATACTCTCTCCCTTGCTGTAGGTCTCATCAGCTGGCCTTGTGCCTCCACTGCTTGTGTCCTGACTAACAATACAAGGCTTGGTTCAAAGACAAAGGCTTCTCTTCCATTGGGACAACTATTTACCAAGGCACGGCAAGGTGCAAGTACCGTTCCAGTGCTACTGAGACAGAGCCTGACTCCCTCAGCTACCACTCACCTTCTCCTGGTGTTCCTTCCCCCAGGCTCCTTGCAGTGTGCCAGGGTGCAGAGGCAATGCAGCTAAGCAATTATGGTCCAGAAAAGTTTTTTATGCCTGAGAAGGAAGTGGGGAGTCACCGAAAGTTGGCAGACAGCAGCCTGGACTTGTGTCCTGCAAGAAGGTCAGCCTGGGATGTCAGATTAATTATAGGAAATTTATTTGTACTTTGCCTAAATAGAATAGTTGTTGTTTGATATGACCCTGATCTTGTCTATGTTGTCTCATGTTTTCAACCATCATTTCCTCAGCTAGATTATGTTTATGATGGATATCCATCCTTCTGTGTCTGCTTGTGGGCACAGGGACAAATCCAAACAACATCAGGGCAGGACTCCTCTTCTTCCATGCTCTACTTTCTGCCCAAAGGTGAGCACCTGGACAGAAGCTGAAGCATGGCCCAAGTGGCTGACAACCTCTGCCTCCAAGCACAACCACTGCATGAACACACCGATTACCCTTCCAACCCCCACATTACACATACTCTGCTCTCCTAGGTTTAATCACCTCCACCTGGATGGTATGGTGGGTAATGCTCTGCACATAACACAGGTCTTAGTGCTGTTTTCATGTGAGTTTAGGTCCAGACTGAAGTGAGGACTTCTGTCCATTTTTCCTTTTCATCTTATCTTTTCCCCTTCTTCATGCTGTTAACCACATTATCTTTGACAAGAACTGGGTTAATCAGTAGCCCTTCACATAAAAGTGTTGGCAGTGAAATCCTGTTTTTCTTTTCTCTAAGAAACAAAAAAAATAACAATTAGACATTTGTTGATTTTTTCTTTTCTCTCTGATAATCTAAAGGAACATGGGATGTTTCAAATCTGGTTTCTTGTAGAGGTGCCAATTTTCTGATGGTGCATTTTTCCTTGGTGATTAAACTTGCATAGGACAATATTTAATGTAAATCCAATCTTGAAGGAGTCTGTGACTGCAGGGAGTTGCAGTGCAGTACACTACCTCAGAGGTATGCTTGTGTATGATTTTATGATAGGCTGTGCTGAGCTAACATTTCCCTATTGCTGAAAAGGAAATCTGACACCCTCTGCTCCTCCCTTACCCGGTTCTGTGCTGTCACTCTCGTGTACTTGGAGTAAACGCATTCTGATCACTGCCACAGAGACCTATTGCCTACTTTTATGTGCTGGGTGAATTTTCTGCCATTTAAGTGTGTTGGACCTCTTGTGCACTCAGATGAGAGCCAGCTCCAGCTCAAGATTTCCACAAAAATCACAGCTAGGATGAGGAGCTGGGAGGGGATAATAAGACTGTCCCTTTTGACAGAGGTAAACTGATAATTAGTCTCATATTGTATCATGAAACCATGCACTATTAGGCACATCCCAGACACTTTAGTGATGGCCCCACAGTTACGGCGCTCAGGTCTGGAAGACATCAGCACAATGACATATTTCAGCTCTTTCAAAGCAAATGGTACAATCCCTGTTTTGCAGGTTTCTTTTTCTGTCACACTCATGTGATTCTTCTTCATCAAGTGTAGCAGCAGCACACACATGTGCTTGTTAGCCACCACCACAGCCATCCAGATTGAGGAGAAGGAAACAAGCTCCTTTAGATCACTTAGGGATTGCTGGCAGAGCACCCTGATGGGGATGGAGAGGCAGCCTAAACAGACCTGCTGCCAGATCAGTTAACTTGAGTGGCAGTATAAGTGCTCTAATGGCCAGGACTGAAATTTTCCAATACGTTCAAAATACACAGAGTGGTAAAGAAAGCCATGCTGCGCAATGACTCCTTGCCAGATCAAAGCATGGGGAGTTACAGACTTGCTGGAAAGACACTGGACTCAGCAGCAACCACTTTTACATCCGCCTCACTTGTTTGTGTTGCTGTTTCTGCATGTTTCACAGAGATGTTTTGCTAGCTGTCACCCTCCCAGGACAAATCTGCGCCTGGTATTAATTTCCTAAAGTCCGTCTTTTCTACTTCTCAGGTGTTTTAATATGCCACTCAATGGCATGTACTATGCAAACTGCCTTTTTGTTTCCTCAGTTTCAACAGGTGGTGAGGGCCATTAAAACTTCCCAAATGTAAGTAAAAACATGGAAACACAGTTTAAGGTTATTTTAAATTACTGGTGAGCTACCAGTTGGGTTGCCCTAACTCAGCTTTGGGTCTTGACAGCAGACACCAGCAGTTTTGCCTATGCTGAGGACATATCCAGTGTCAAGCTTCATCTCTTTCAGTTTGCAAGGTCAGAAAACATAGGGATAGAAGCCCAGGACAGTGATTGAGACTGAGCTTCTGCATGGATCTGCCTAGAACCTTCCTTACTATGAACACCCCAAAAAACCCCTCAACAGAACATAATTTCAACTCAGTAGCTCAGGTTTTATTAAAGTCCATTAAAACTCATTTCTTTGTTTTCTTTAAACACTGGAAAAAAACAATTGCAAAGGTTTTATAAAGAGTTTTCTCCCCAGCTCATCCCGAATTACAAAACATTATGTGATCCTAATTAATTAATAAACATTACTGTGAATTACATTTCTCTTCAGCTGACACAAGCAATGCATTATTGGTGATACACAATTCCAAAGAATTTTCACTCACCATCAGCTTCTTCTGTTTAAGGAGAAACCCTCCTCAGGATAATGAATTCAAAATTCCAGTGGCCTAGAAACCTTGAGGGTTTTACAGCTTGACCTTGAGGTTTGGGTTCTGTAACAACATTGCAGAAGTTCCTGCTGATTCTATGTAACTTTATAAAAGACCCACGTCAATATCCACAGGCACAAAATCTCTATGTGTCAGATAGAATTTGCGGGGTTTTTACGTATTATACTAGATTTAACAACACTACCTTGATTAATATTATGTTGCAGATCACAGTTAGTATTGATGCAAAACACTGAAATTAGGTTTACCTGGATGTAAGTGGGAACAGAATATAAGCTTTATCATAGAAATTTCACTCCTCCTTTTCATGAATTTTCCATGAATCAAGGAATTGATTCCTTTAATCAATGGAGTAAAATCTTGCACCTGTGACATTAAGATGTACGTGCTTAATTCTGGCAATCTAGCACACATAAAAACCACTGTCTGAAAGATAGGCTGTGTATCTTTGCACTGTAAAATGATTAGAGTCTTGTGAGAAAGGAGTGAAAGGGGATATTTATGTCTTCAGAAATCAGTTTTATCTAAGCTAGTGTTGTGTCACTCACAAGGCAGAGGTTGCATGCATGCATGATTTATGTGCTTCCATATATCACATCATCCAGATTTCTTTTCATTGTAAAATTGATATTGATTCTCCTGTATTAGTAATACTGACACTGGGATAATTCTGACATCATTATAAAACATTCACTAATACCTCCTTCCTTAGTAGTAACCCTTCTGCTCAATAAATCATGCATGGAAAGAGTTAGAAGAGGAAGAGAGAGAGGAAAAAAATCTTATTAGGACTTGCTAGAACCAGTCAGTGCCCAGTCCACACTGACTGCCAAAGGATACCATATGCTGTATTAGATAAGTCCTATTATTTTCAGACAGTAAGCAAGATACCAGTGTGTAAAACTTGTAGTTGGTGCTGATGGAGAGCAGAATCCATGCAAGAAATAAAACTAACCCTTATATCACACTCATCCTCCAGTAAATTAAATGCACATTTCAGTCCAGAGGTGTATTTCAAGCAAAATGTTACACATCTCAGAGAAAATGAGAGCTGTTTCTTTAAGAACCTGCTTCTACTGGAGGTCAATGGCTTTAGTATTACTCATCAAAAATTAAGCATAGTTATTGACAAGCAAACCACAGAAATTGGTTTATGTCAATGGAGAATGGCAAATAGATACATGTATCAAGGCAAGAGCCCTGGAGGGGAAGATCTTTGCACAATAAAATTAGATTCACAGGTCACAGATGATTTGTTAGTTCTTTCCAAGTTGTAGAGCTGTAATTTATGGAAGAGTTCTCCTAGACTCTTTACTTGCACTACAAAAAAGAATCTTTATTATTAAAGTGTAAGTTGCATGTCCTCACAAGTGACAACCCACAGATCTGACTGAATTAATATAATCCCCTAAGAACAGAGCCCTCCTATCTTTCTGAAGGTAAGAGGTGTTCTTTGAACTCTGTTTCCATTCTTCTCTGTGAAGTCTCTTTTTAGCAAGCCCAGATGGAGGAATAGCTAAAGGGCTGGATAGTTTGTTTTTAACACAGAAAGATCTCAGATGTCAGCTATTCAGGTTGCCCTCATGATGTAAACATAGCCACTGCCTACTTGTAATTTCTAGAAACAAGCTTTTCAAAACTAGCAACTTCAGCTGGTACAGCTCACAAGGAGGAGAAGCTCTGCTCATGGCAGATATGTGCAGCTCTTGCCCAAACCTTGCTCTATCCTGCTGTGGAAGTATGGACATGCCAGCTATGGGAGTGCAGTGAGGGGGTCTCAGACCCTCAAGGTCCTGCAGTAAGGGTGTTTGTGATGGGAGAGAGGGCACTGACAGGAAGCCCAAGTAGCACTGGCAGAACAGCTCTGACCTTGGGAGAAGTTCTCTGGCATTTTGAGTATCAGAGCTTGCCAATCTCCTGACTAACCTCTCCAGAGGATGAATAGAGAGATGGAGCATGTGTTTTGTAAGGGCGACCTTCCACAGCAAATGAGCAACCAGTGAGATTTTGCAGCATATGGGCTATAGGCCACCAATAGTCCCTGCTCTTTATACCAAGAAAAACAAGGTCTTGAAAGTCATGGCTGCCTCTGTCTATGCCCTCCAATGACTCCACATGCCTTCATGGCCATCTGCATTGGGGCTTCTTTAGGACCAAGAGGAGGCAGACAGTGTTGGTCTGCAGTTTAAACACAAGGTTGCATTTACCACCCACTGCCTAATCCACTCTGAGCAGGAGGAAGGCAGGAGCAACGAAAGACAGAAATTTCCATCTTTTCAAGACTTCTTCTGCTACTGAGACAAGTCAAAGCCTTGGAAGGAGCTTTTGTCTGTACACTTCATATTTTATGATTTCCTAATAAACTTACCGGGGCCCTAAAATTATTTGTCTTTCATTAAAAGTAACTAAATATTAAGTACATATTTTGGAGATTAACAACTGGGCAGCTGTGTGTGAAAACATCCCGTGCAAAATGTTAGCAGGCTGAACAAGGGTTTCATGGAGTGTTGCAGAGCACTAACATGTTTTAGATAGAACTATCAGCTCTCAGTTGTGACTGCTTTTTTTAATAGGCTCCTGTCAATTATTTTCTCTTCTTTTCTTCCCATTTCCATCCTTGTTACAAAGTCCCCTCATGCCTCTGAATGGTGATACCAGGCAAGAGTCCTTAAAGTCATTGTCACGCTGGGACTCTGCTGAGCTGGCTCCCTGGTGCTCCCTGTGTTACTCATGGGGACAAAGTCAGATTCATACATCCAACTTTTTTTTTTCACCTTTTGTTTTCATCTTTTCTTTTCAAGATAACTAGGGATGACCCTGTGGTTACTGGAGTTGTACCGAGATCCGGACAAAGGCACTGCTTTCTGGGGAATGAGGCTGCTGGTAAATTGAAGGAAATGTGTGATTTCGCCCCCCCCCAGTTGTTACGTTTGCTATTGTGTTTTGCATGTGTGTAGGTGAGTGTATGGGTGATCATGTGGGAGAAAGAGAGATGGATTGATGCAGGGAAATATTCCAGAACACTTTCCTCTTTCATTTAGGAAGAGGATATATTTTATCTCATTTTTATCAAAGGTGACATCAGAAGTAATGACAAGACAAATAATTTTAAGGTTTCAAAGAACAAGGATTCTAAAGAATAGGATTCTGAAGAATTGTAAAGAAAGGATCTGTCTTGGAGATTAAGCTTTTTTAAATCCTTCAGATCCTTTTGCCAAATACAATATTATTCCTTTATAAATCCTTCTATTAATTTACATGTGGTATTGCATTTTTCCTTTTTTGGTGTATGCAGGTACAAAAAGGCAGTGATGTGTATTTACTAAACTGTTACCTTTCCAGTTAGTGAATCGCTTAGCCTGGATGCTTTCTTTCATAAATACAGTCATTAAATGCATGAAATTATTGATCTAAACTGCTTTCCTGGGAGACTGTTCCTTATAAAGAGCAGAGTCAGGTCTCTTTTTGACTGCAAACTAGGCTAGATTTCATAATAAAACTTTCATCATAAAAAAGAAAAAATAAAACTCTGATCAACAATAACCTCTCTATGATACATCAATGACTAAATCTCTGAGAGAGCTGGCGTTAATTTTTCTTACAGTGAAAAAGAGTAGGAAGGATGCAGTTTTTTGCAAGGGACTCCTTTTTGAAGAGATCATGCTGAAAAGGCTGCTCTTGCTGCTACAATTTGTAGAAAGGAGCTCTCATAATTATAGTCAGTTTATTGTGCCTCTCCTTGTCTCCCCCTCTTCCCACTCCCCCCACCCCACCCCCCGCCCCGTGTGCGTGTGCAGAGAGCTNCCGCCCCGTGTGTGTGTGCAGAGAGCTGGGGAAAGCTGGCAGCACTACCTGAATAGCTACTGAAAGAGTGAGACTTCTCAGTTCCTGCTTCATTACTGGGTAGCAGCTATTCCAGTGTGTGCGAGCTCCTAACTGCTTCCTCCCATCGGAAAGCCCTTGGTAAGTCCCCTCAGCCGGCGGAGCTGCGGATTAACTCAGCAAAAGGCAGGAGGGGGGTGGCAGGGAGCTGTGGGGACACTCAGAAACCGTGTGCAGCTTAAGATCTATTAGATTTCAAGGATTTTCTGTAATAAATGTGTACAATCTTCCGTGGATCGCTGGGATGCGAAGGCAATCATGAGGAATGTTTTGCGTGCTCAAGAGCAATGCTAAGTACATCCAGGAGTGCCTGAAACAGAGCAGAATTTTTCTACAAAAGATGAGATTTGTAAATGTTTCTCAGAACTGCAAGAAGAGTGGTTGTGTGTTGTTTTGTTTACCCCTATCATTTTCCTCTTGTTTTCCTCTCCCCCCCACCTTGCCTTTATTGTGTTGAATGTGTTAAAAGGCTCAGAAAGAAGAAACTGTATCTTCCAGCAGACTGATGGCATTTGAAATGTAGAACTTTTGTCAGAAGAGGGATGAGAGCTGAAGCTAAAGAGGAGATAATGTGTGCTTTTTATTTGGATTTATATTCTTGTGCATGTTTCTGGTGTTGATTGCATAGACTTGCCATGCTCAAAAAAAGTTCAAAAAGCTGGGAGATGCACATTTACTGCTCAAGATGCTGATGTTTGCACTTGTATCACATGTTGTATTAGTCACCCATATGAAAAGTGGCAGTCTTCAGGTAGGTCCTTTCAGTACATGTGGCAAAAAGCACTCCCAGACACTCTTCTTCTTTACCTTGATCCTGTGATTCAAGCTCATTGAACACCACAAAAAATTACAGAAGCCACTGGAGAGGTCAGGTCACAACACTCCCTGCCCCAGTTGAGCAGTGGCATTTGAAAGAAGAGGCTGAAATAATGCTGTTATCTGAAGGTCCCAGTACCCTGGCCCTGGCTGTGTTTTGATTTGAGAAGTAGGAACGAGTTAACCAGGGCCAGGCCCAGGTTTCTGTCTGGCAGTACAGAGCATTAACAGAATGACTGCCTCTGAACTGAACCCACAGTTACTCCCCTGATGGATAAATCCAATTTAGAAGAGACTGCCTGCCTAGCCGGGCATGGGGCCACTGGCTCATTTGTTACTGTCTGTCCAGTTCACACCTCTGCTGGCTACAGCTGTCCATTGGATCATACATAGGTGACACAGCTGTATTTACAGCTATGAGGGGTTAGCTGCTCCTTGTATTTAGAAAACATACACTCGTGATGTGAAACTGCTGCTCAGTGTCCCTAGACATCATTTCCTTTGCTACTGAGCAAACATGATAGCTCAAAGAATTAGCTTTTAGGTCTGCAGTGGTGGCTTTCCAGTTAGTATGAGTAAATTTACATCTCTTCTACAGGTCAAAAGGGTGAGACTGACATATTTTTCCCCTTTCAAAAGACTTCACTATTTATTCAGGGACAACTTTCAAGCAAATATTAAAACAGAGATTAGCCAAGCACAGAATAGACATTGCTTCCTGAAACTCAGTCATTTTATGTTATGGTGATGGGACAATCATGGTGAGGGGTGCAGATGACTAGGGGAATGATAAGTGAGTTTGTATAACATGTAGCAATGGAAATTACAAGTAGGAGTATGCTTCGTGTTTCTGGTTGTCAGAGTCAACATTAGTTCATCAATAAATTAAAATGCTGTCAAAACTGCATCATTATCTGGGCTGCTTAGTACACAAAGTNCAATAAGCATACATGTTTAGGGGGCTGTTGTGGGGGTTCTTCTGTATTTTTCTCCATTACCTACATAAGTCTTTGCTAGAGCACTCTTGAATACAACTGAGTGTTGTCTTTTCTAAGTTTGTTTTGATTTCAACATCTGCTTGGATGTATGAAAGAGGAGAAACAGCTCAACAGTGTGAAGATGAGCAGGAACAGGTAGCTCTCCAGCTCAGTGCCACATCCTTCGTTCAGATTCAGCCCGGACCACACTCATTTTAGTAAGTGAACTCTGCTGTCATCTGTTTGCTATCAGCATGGCAGGATGTTCTCAAAACATCTTAATACCAGGTCAGGGTGGTAGAGAAATGCCAGGAGTTTTCCACCAGGGGCCAGATGCCATGACCTTTCTGCCTATTGGAAGTTTGCTTTGTGAGGATGATGCAACCCAGCACAAGAAAAACCAGGAAAGCATCTTTGCTGATAGGCAAAATCCGTGTTTATCGTGGGCAGTGTATGCTCTTTAGAGCCTCATCCGTGTCACAAGAAATCTGCCTCCCCTCCCTTCTCACAGAAATGTGAGAAGGAAGGAATGATTTGTGTCTTCCTCTAGAAGGGGCTACCCGTCTCACAGACAAGACCACCCTACTGGTGACTGTGAACCCACACAGCCATATAGGGGTGGATACCCTGGTGAGTGGTGGGCAGGAGATGTTGCCTATGCTTGGGCTGATCTGACTGTGTCAGCCTGCAGTCAGCATGTGTCACCAGGCAGTGGCTTACTCCATCCTCCCTAGCAGCCCTAGGGGAGTTGTTTTTGGAGGATGACCAGGCACAGTCCTAAGATCTTGCTGATGAAATAATCTTCAGACCTTGCCAGCATGAGCCAGGGAGATCTAAACATACCTTCAAGCCAACTTGGGTTTTCATCAGAAATTCTCTCTGTTACTTCTCTGACTGGAAATGAGCTCTCCTCCCTGCCCCCCATCAAAGACTACAATTCATGAAGCAGAAAAATGCCAGACACTCAAGCACTGGCAGAGTTCTTTTAAATTATATTTCTAGTTTATCATCCTTTTATATGTCAAAGTTTTCTATTTCCACTATCTATTTTTATATATAGCAAAATGTATCAATCCAGGCATTTCAATATCCATCACTAAAGCATAAAGATCCATATATCCTTGTCTACTGAACAAACAGAGAGTATTCCCTCTGCCAGCAGTGGCTTTTGTTTGCATTACTTGACTACAGTTCTGCTTATAAGAATTGCAAAACGAAACCAAGAAAGCAGAGTCTGGTGTAATCCACGGTTTATCACCCTAAAAGCCCTCACTGTTGCACTCAGACATCTTCTATCTTTCCTCCTTTCCTAGGAAATCTCCATGGTTATAACTTAGACCGAAGCTCTGTGAATCAGGCATCACATCTCCACTCATTGCACACATTTATGTCTATCAAGCTACATGGAAATATGAACTATTGAGCACAGCTAGAGTATTTAGAGTGTGTAAAAACCTAGTGCAATCTCCTGATCATAACTGTTCCTTTTTGTGTGACTCCTTGAACCTTGGCAGGGTCAAAAAGAGAGAAAACGATTCAGAAGCTCTGTCCTTGCCTCTTAGTTTCTGGCCCCGGAGAAACAACTCAAAATCCAAATACCTGCTACCTCTTTCTACTGCAGGTCAGTAGGAAGGGCGAAAGGACTTTAAAAAGCCATAATCTTGCAGTTATCAGGGGAATTATGAAGGGACAATAAGGAGATTTTTCAGTGTGGCATTCTCGTGATTAGAATTAATTTCAGATTGTTTTTGTCATTGCTAGGAAAAGAGTGGAAGTGACATTTAGTAGCATATGAATTCCCCAGTAATTGGTGCCCTGTAATATAAATTAGATTAGAGGCAGTTTACCAAGTCCCAGTACAGCAAGTTTTCCTTTTACTATTCTCTCAAAGGAAGATAATTTATAATGTATATTTTAGAAGACAACTGCAGCAAAGGAAAGCTACCATCCTGAAAGAAAAAAAAAATTACTTCAATAGGACTTTGCAGTCAAAATTCCTTGCTGGTTTAAAGAAGACTGCCTGTATCCAGAAATAATACTGAGTTTGACTGTTTCCTTTACTGCATTTCTGGGTTAACTCTGCTAAATAATTAAAGAAAGGAAGAAGAGCAGAACAGATAACTAGGTAATAGCAGGCATAATCACATCCCATTCCTTTAAACCTGGATCTGAGTTCTCTGACTTGCAATTGGTGGTTTTTTTTCTCACTGAGGATCTGTGGCAGGATACGTTCCTAGCACTACAACAGATGCTATTAAAGCAGCTTCTTTTCATTACGAAAACAAAGCTGAAGCACTATAACATATGTTGTGTTGATTCATGTCTCAGAAAATACAATTCCATGGAGATATATTTTATAAATGCAATAAGAAAGCAGCTGATTCCTTGGAAACATGAATTTGACTGCAGCATTAGCCACTTGCATTTTGTACTTGACAAGCACTCAAATGCACTGTGTTTTAATACATTGCCACAACACCTAGGAATTTTCATTCAGATGCAACACTATTCCTTTCTCTTCATGAATGCCTTAAAGGATGCCACTGGAAAATGAAAAACACTGGTAAACAATTCCTTTTTTGGGAATCTGACTCTGATGTTCAGTTGCTAGTGTTCAGAACTTCAGATTGTATGTCTCCTCATCTGCAAAAGAGAGATAATATTTCTGCCTTCCCTAAGCACCCTTCATCTGTCTTCTGTGCTTGTGCAGCATACTGAGGGCAGGGGCTGTGCCTTGTATGCACAGTACCGACACAGTCAGCACCTTCACAGTTCTTGCCTGCAGCCTTTAGGTGCTCCTGTGAAAGAGTTTTCCCCTCGCACCACTAACTGATATTCTTAGTATCAGCCTCAGACAACAGGATAGTGCCAGTGATACTGGGGAGCCTTTCCCTCAGAGCACTGAGCATAGAAGCACCTGCAGGCTCCAGGTGCTTTCCAGGACTGGTGCAGTGGTCTCAGAAAACTTCTGTTCCCCGCTCTGCTGCTGATCCTCTCAACAATTAATATAATGTCCTCATCCAGGTGTCTGAAGAAAAGACTTAGCATTGAATCAGTGTTGGAATCAGTGTCTGGGAATGTATGTGGCAATTATATCAAGAATACTGAGAAATACCAATTTCTTTGGCAGTTCTATCAGCTGCACAGAACTGACTGTAGTAAGTGTTTTTTTCTGACAGTTGACTAGATAAGGTGAATCCGTGGAGAGCTGACAAGTGCCCTAACAAGGTATATTCTTCCAGATATTTCCTTCTGTCCAGAAACTCATCCACATCACTGACAGCTGGCGCCTTCAGCATAAAACAATCAAAACAACAATCCACAATACTGCTGTCTTTATGTCCCAAACCAAAGTTGGTGCATTTGGCTGGAACTGGCTGTGTGAAATAGGAGCGATTTTAGAGTACTGCATGCTCTTATCTTCCTATTTAGTATATTTTATATTAAAATATATTTGAACAAAATTTAAAGGGTGTACTGTGCCCGCTTTAAAGAGCCAAAAACCATCTCTCAGCTTAAGTAAAAACATTCAGTAAATTGATCCATGATTAATTCCATCCACTCCAGGGGCATTAAACCTGGTTGTAGGGACAACCAGAGTAGACAAGGGCTGTTTCAGGGGACAGGGAGCCTGTACAGAACAGCTGTTCTACATCCTTGCTTGTCTTATTCTCCACTGGGAACACTGAGGGGAGAATACAAGTTGCAATAGTCCAACACAGGACAGCGAGAAGAGTTAAAATATTAGTCTGAAAAAACAACACAGAAACTTTACTGCAAGTTATTTTTTATGCTGAGAAAGACAGAATAAAACTGACCACCTCTCTAGCTCAACTAAAAGCCTAATTTTTGGTAACAGTCTTAAAAAGAAAACTCAAATAGTTAGATGCAAAAATATCTCCTTCAGTTTGTTCACATGGAATTGTTATAAAATGCCTCAAGATAAATCCAGATCCCCTCATCTCATAACTCCTGTTGTCTTTTAGCTGCATTCAATCAGAGGTCAATAAGGGGACTCAAGGCAAGACTCAGCACAGAAGAAAACTCCCAAGAGGCTTTTTCCAAGCTGCTGTCTTCTTGCTAGAGATTCAAACAGCTCCCTATAGCTTATTATTAGAGCAAGCACCCTGATTCTGGCACATTAAGAAACACTCATCTCTTTTCCCTACATTTAGGAAATCTGGCAGTCTCATTTGTTGAGATTGCTGCTTCAGTCTTCTTTTGGGGGCATGTCTGGTTTCAGGTTGCTTCCTGTTGCAGTCCAAATGTCCCTGTTGAGTGCTTCTGAGATCAGACCCCAGGAGGCAGCAGTTCTTACCTCTATGGTTATCCACAAACCCACTGATGAAGCTCCAGGGAAATTATTATAATGCGTCATTCTCCACTCCCTATGCTTCCAGACTGCAAATTTCCTTTTCTCTTGAGTGACACAGTATGGTTGGCCACTCTCACAGCATTAAACAAAGTCATTTGATGGTGAAATTGCTCAGCAACAGAAGAGAGCTTATTTATTGATTGAACTCCCCACAGACATTGCCTGATATTGCTGAAGCTTATAGGATCAGTGTTTTTGTACTAGCAAATGGAAGAACACAGCTTTAGAAATTGTAAGTAGGTGCAATGTTATATTTAAAAATGACAATTTTATTTCTTTATGAGAATGGTGTGCAAAGCAGGATTGGGAAGCACCACTGAAATATGCTTTCCAAGGCACTACAGAGAGAAATACAGATACAGTGTACTGCCTTATTTTCACCAAAGATCCCCTTTGAATTTCCTGAGCACTTTTTTGTAGCTCAATATCCCTCTGCCAGGTGTGTTTGAGGAAAAAATTAAGGACCATCACATTTACAGATAATGTATCTTAAGAGCTGATCTCATAATGCAAAGGTCAGATGAAATCAAAATACTGTTTACACCAGTGCTCTTTCTTTTCAGCTCTGAAGTTATTAAAGGCATTTAGACTGAATTAATTAAAAAAAAAAAAGAAGGAAACTGCTCTTGACTAGTTTAAGGAGTAACATGTGGCATGTAATTTGGATTGCTGAGTGATTTAGACATGTAAGTTGCATTACTCATCCATCTCACTTAAGATACGTAGATTTTGTAATCTTCCATCTGGATTTTCAGACAAACTTTGAGTTGCTTCTTAGTGGTTTGAAGAAGGCTGGAGAAGATGGCTCATCTTAGAATGAACAAAGAAGGGTGAAAGCTGTCCAACTGGAAAAAAAAATGAGCATATGACAGAAAGTGATGCTTGGTACAGCACTATATTTTCAATGTATTTTCAATATATTTTCAAATTATTTTCAGTGACAGAATGATTCTTTTACTTTGTTTTCCACTACAAACAATCCCTCTGTGTTTAGTGCAGGATCCATTTAGAGCCAGAGTGGCACATTGGTATAGAGCACTCACAAGCTTTGTCTACTCCTGTTGTTCCAGCTACAATATCATCTCATGAACACATCTGATGAACACAACAGATTGATTAGCAAGCAGATCCAAGCCTTCTTCTCTCGGGGTGGGAGGTGAAGGGTGGGGGAAGAGGGGATTTTTAAGGGAATTTAAGAGCAAAAACAATACTACCTTTAACTCATCATCCTGCAGTGCCAGCACCATTCATTTAAAAATGGAACACCGATAATGCCCTGTTGCTTGCAAAACTAATGGTACTAGTAGTTCAAGTCCCTGTGTTTCCACTCACCAACTAGTGCATGGTAACTATTCCCAGGCACTCACTATCCATTACCCAGTGGACACCCATCTGTCTAACCAACCACTCAACCAAGAAAACATTAGATCTGCTTATCTCAGCAGAGGTGAGAAAAAACTTCCTATGATAAGGCTGCAGCCAACAAGGTTTGAACAATTATGCAATGAAATGAAATGAAATGAAATGAAATGAAATGAAATGAAATGAAGAACTGAAAAAAACCAAACCAAACTCAAACCCCAAATGCAAACAAAAGAACCCTAACATTCTTCAGAAAGATATTTACAAACTCCAGGAGCAAATACATTTAAGGCATTTGAGCCATGCTCATGTGAAACTTATTAGACGGAAAGGACCGAAGTATTTGGGAAACAACTGCAAGAAATTCTTAGCCAAAATAATCTCAGGGAACAAATGCTCCACAGAAATAAAGAGAAGTGCATACAAACACCATTTCTCTCCCCCTGCCTCAAATGAAAGAACAGTAAATAGGAGTGGCAGCTTCTTGAGGCTCGTTTTTTCTGCTTGACAAATTTCTCTGGCAGCAGAAGCCCAGAAAGGTTCACTGGAGCATCCTGATAGACCTCATAGGAAGGCTAGAAATACCCGCTACTTGAAGATGGAACTTGGTATGGGGATTTGTCTCTAGACAGATTATCATGAAGGGTGCCTAGAAGGAGATCATTAAAGGATTTATGGTAGTTACAGTTCAATAAAGCTCCACAATTGCTTTATAATTCAAAGGATCAAGGGTATAAGCTTGAAAATTAAAACTAGATAAAAATAATGAGGTATTTTTGGTACTAATTGCTCATTTGGCAGGCTGGCTCGCAGTGAGGTGAGATGAGCTTTGTTCAGCTGAACCATCAGCCCAATGTCTTGCCAAGTCCTGGGTACTGTTTTAAACAAATCAGGCACCTGGAGGCTGCTGAAGCCAGAGAGCCCGTGAAGGCTGGGTGTGTGGGACTGTACACCCACACCCCAATCAGGGGCAGCACAGTGACTTCAGGGGGAAGAGGACTGGCGCAGACAGGAGGGCGGCTAACACCCGCTGCCTTGGGCCACAAGACCTCGCCTCTGTGGCACAGAGAGACACCTATCTGAGCCACAGGAATGCTGAAGGCAGCATCAAACTACACCTCTTTGCCTTGATTTTAGTATTTCCATTTTCCTTATTGCCTTTAAGAGGGTTTGAAGTGCTATGTGTTCCCCATGGGTGGTGGTAGGGACCCACTCCATATTCAAGCTCCCTTTTGCAGCAGCAGAATCTGGGAGTTCCACGGGGCCAAGAGCATCTTGTAGTGCCAAGCAAATGGCAGCTGTTCTCTGTGTCCCACCTCCCCCAGTGGGGCTTGGCAGTGCGGGTGACAAAAGGCACTGCTTTTCCCAGGCTGGGGCTTGCATTAAGCATAAGGCGAGAGCTGTGGCATTAGCTTACGTGACAGACACGCCTCCAGAGACACGGAAACCACGATGTTCGATACCAGTGAGAGTACCAGACCTGTTGAGACACACAGAAAGTTTGCACCTGAGGGGGTGCAAAACGAAGAGGATGGAGGTGATTTTGCTTGCCATGCCTGCCCAGAACCATCAGGCTGCAATAGAAGTCAAGACATGCAGTACTTCCAGCCAGGCAACCAGGGGGAATGCTGAACTAAAGGAGACAGAATTTTAGAAAGCTTGAATATTATATATATGAAAAAGTGGTATGGTGGGGTTAGCACTACTGTTGTTTAACAAAGAAAGAGATGCCAAACAGGAATCATTTTTCTCCTGGTGACATTTTGGTGTGCAGTGCCTAGAGTCCAGGCAGCAGCAAGGCAGGGCCAGAAGCAAAGAAGAAGGATTTTACTCACAGCAGTTTCTCAAGCCAAGTGATTCAGAAATTGGTGGCCCTGTACATGCAATAAACACTAACATACCAGACAAATCCAAAGCTCTTATTCCACAGATCCAGAGCAAAAAAACAAACAAAAAAATAAGGAGTTACCAGTGTGAACACTGGGTAGTTTGTGTTTGACTTGGCCCCAAAATCATGCTATGAGATTCTCAACCTGACAGCATCAGCTGTGATTTTTTATTGAGAAGATTTATGCAGCCCTGAGAGTGAGGATCTGGCAATTAACAGGAACAAGATTGTCAAATGTGGTGCATTGTTTAGACATCATAGAAAATTATGTACGCACTATGTGAAAAAAACATGTATGCTGCTGGTGGCAGAAGGACACTTAAAAGATATCACCATTAAGGTTGGTTCCATGAAATTTCCAGTTTTGGGGCTAACGTTTTCATTCTTAGGAAGGTACAAGCTTTGAATAAGCACAGAAAAATGAGATGCAGCAAGCAAAAGTGTGAAGCAGCTCCATGCATGAGAATTTAGATAACATTTCACTTTCACTTTATTATAGTTTCGTCATGTTTTTTTAGAGTACGCCCCCCTTTTTATATAGGGTGTAATCTGTTTGAAAACACTGAGTTGCATGATGCCTTGCATATTTACAGGAGTAAGTCTATTTTAGCATATGTAAATAGGATAGTTTAACTAGTACTCAATTTTTGGTGCAAAACCTTGCAGGCAATATTTTCAAAAACAGGAATCCAAACACAGACTTACGAGACACATCTATATTGGGTCTATATAAATAAAACTACTAAACTCTAAATATGGCCTTCTAGGTTTAAAAATATGGTGAAATATTGAGTTGCTGAAAGTAACATAGCTGCATTAGGAGGGTATGTTCACCTCGATGGACACCTTCTGAACAGAGCCATGCTGCTTCCAGCGTCCACACTAGCCTGGATAACCTTGCACAGCCACACAAATGCATCCAAAAAGAACTCTGCTTGAAAATGTGACATCTGAGTTAGCAGATCATGTTCGGTTTTATCACGTGTGTTTCAGAACAGTCACATTTCTCATTGTCCTGAATTTGGCTGGGACAGAGTTACTTTAATCTGTGGTAGCTGGTACAGTGCTGTGTTTTGGATTCAGTATGAGGATAATGCTGATAAAGCACGGTTTTGACAGCTGCTAAGTAGTGCTTACCCTTAATCGAGGATTTTTCAGTGTCTCATGCTCTGTCGTTGAGGAGTGGCACAAAAAGCCAGGAGAGAGCACAGTTTGTACTGTTGTCTCAAACTGGCCAAGGGAGTATTTCACATCATAGAAAATCATGTCCAGTACCTAAACTGAGGGAATTACCCAGAAGGAGCCAGTCTCTGCTCAGGGATGGGATGGGTATTGGTCAGCAGTTGGTGAGCAATTGTGTTGAGCATCACTTTTTTCTCTTGGGTCCTGTTATTCTCTCTCCCTCTCCTTATAATTACAATTAACAGTATTATTAGCACGTTTATAATTATATTTTGCTTCAGTTATTAAGTTGTTCTTATCTCAGCCCATGGGGTTTACCTTTCCCTTCCAGTTCTCCTCCCCTCTGGGAGCAGAGAGGAGGTTGTGTGAGAGAGCAGTAATGTGGTGCTTTGATGCTGGCTGGGATTAAACCGCAACACTTATTGTCACTGCAGTGAAAATTTAGGACACACAAGTGTTTTTTTCTTCAAGGCTTGGCCCATAAGACTATTTTTTGACAAGCTGTGACACTGTTAATGCCCTTGGAAACGCTTACACTATGAGTAACAGCTAGTAGGAATAGTATGGATAATGGTTAACTGCAGAAGCAGCACCCTCTTTATTTAGTCCCTTGTCCAGGTTATTTTCGAACAACTGCTGTTTACTGTCATTATTGGGTTCAAAAACTGACTTTCTTTGTTCTCTTCCCAGAAAAGAGAGTAAATCAGGTCTGACATTTGAAGCAGTGTATATACAGCAGCGTGGAGCATGTGTCTCTGGAGTGTGGCTGTAACAAAAAACAGAGAACAGCAAAAGCCCTGGTTATGTTTGTCACCCAGGGGAACTGGAGAGCAGCATGGCTTCCTCACCATCCTATTTTTTCTGCTTTTTTGGGTAAAAACATATTAAAATGGAATATTAAAATGGGTTGTTCTTCTTTCAGATCCAGGCCCAAGGAATTTCACATTAGTGTTAGTATTAGTAATTGAATATTGCATCCACATTGGATGGGTTTTGTTCCTGTTTCCCCAGGAAGGGAGGAAGCACCAGTTGTCACTGCTTCATTAATTGTTCAATTTCTCCCAGTGGTAAAGGGACAAATTCTAAATTCCAACTGTCAGAGTTTGCAGGAGTGTATAATTTATGAGGCGTGAGAAACTGGAAAGATAACTACAATCAGTATGAGCATGAGAAAAATATCCAGCTTGCAATCTCTGCCACACAGCATAGCTGCCCATGCTTAGTTATCACACTGCACATATTTTTTACTTCCCCAAAACAAAACCTAATTCTCAAGGTTTTGTTGTTTTGTTTGTGTTTTGGTTTTTGTAAGGACTACATTTTTTTTCAGGCTGGAAGGCTTCTCAAGGGAAAGAGGGACAATCTGGAGAAAACAAGATTGAAAAGGCATAAAGAAAAAAAATTATATCTTGCCAAAACCATATCAACACTTGAATATTGTGGAGGGTGAAGGATATGTGAAAGCAGAGGTAGGATTCTCACATTAGACAGCTCCTTACTGGAAATGGAAATGGTCTGAAGAAAGGCAGGCAATGCAGGCAGCCTTTCACAAACAAGAGGGGAGAGGAAAGGAAAGCAGAAATGCAGGGATTGTGAGTACACAGAACTATTGCTATTAGTTTTTAACTTTTTTAACCAAGCTCTCTGCATTACTGGCAATATCACTAGAACACAAGCCAGGTGTCTGCAGATTTGCATAGATCTACATATGTTTAGTGATATCTGAACCATTGTGCAAAAGCAGCCCGGATGATATAAAAAGGGCAAATAGAAATACATGAATACTTCAGGATTTAAATTAATTTCTTATCCACATGTGTCCTCCTTCCTTCTGCCTGTGAATTCTGCTTCCTCCCTTCCAGCACGAGACTTTCACTCTAGTGTCACATCACCCTGAAAAAGTTTCACTTGATGAACAACCTTACAGGCACATTTCCCCCCCTAAGTTATCTATAGTCCTCCAACTTCACTTGCTATCTCCTCCAGAAAATCAGGAATTCCAGCCCACTGCTAAAGCAAACCAGCCTTGAGTTCTGTACAGCTTGGCCAGATATGAACACAGATAACATTAGTTTCTTAGTTATGTTATATGTTTCCAATAGCTTTCTTAAATAAGAAGCATCTGGCTTAAACAGCACAAGGCAATGGTGCCAGCATTGCTAGGAGGGCTTTGGCAGAGACCGTGGTCTCTGTTCTTGGAGGTGTCGTGGGCTGCAGACAAGAATTTATGTTGTCGTGTAAAGAGCTCTAGCCTGGCACACAGTCTGTTTGTGCAGTTCTCTGTTACATACTTTCATTTATGCAGAACTTCTTTCTGGGGTTGAAGAACTGAGCAAAAGATGAAGCAGACTTCAGCTCAGCATCTCTAGTGTGTGTGCATAACTGAAAGGTGACACCTTAACCTATGCAGCTGCAGGTCCTCAGAGCTAACTTCACCCAAGATGATCCCCTTCCCAAATGAAGGTAGGATGGTTGGGAGAAAATGCTGTTGAAGGGGCCACAGGGCCAGAGCTCAGGGTAGATCTCACTCGCCATCATCAGAGTGGAAGCACTCTCACAGTGCTTCAACGGACAATGAAGACTTGAGTTCATCTCCACCACCTCCTATGGAATAATAAGAAAATTCATTTAGCTTGACTTAATTAATTTTTTATGTGTGTCTGGATTTCACCCTTAAGTAAGAATAATGTTCATGAGTCTTTCCCGTTAAAGCTATATACATATCTCTAGAACATAATAAAATATGCACTTAGAAGGGTGTCTGAAGGTAGATTTGTTAGACTACCAGTCCTGCTGGAACAATTTCTAATTGGCGTGGCAGGCTTAGGTTTCTAGATTGTAGGCCTTGCATTATTCCTCTGTACCGTACTGGAGTAGCAGGCAGGGTAGTAGCACACAGAATTATTTATTAGGATGAATATAATCAAGTCTTGAAGCGAAAAGTGCAAGAAAGAAAAATAAATACCCAATAGAGCAATACGGTCTAGGATTGTTATTTACTGAAAAGATATGAGAATTTGCATATGAAAAAGCATGACAGAAAAAATTATCTTTTCCCGATGCAAGTAATAGTTTTAGCTGATCTGCTGTCAGAAAATGTTTCCTAAACTAGTTTTATTTAAAACACCTCTGAAATGGTAAACGGTTTAGCAATCAAGGAATTTCATTAGTTAATTTACCTTGATTAGCATGGTACTTTTCAAAAAGTGCTAATCAATTTTAACTTCCAGTAAATTGGAAATGCCACATAAATTGCTGTTACAGTCTGACAGTGCTGATCAGTTCTGAAAATCTAAATCAGTGTGCATTTCTATACTATTCTGTTTCAGTCATTGTCTGGAATGTCTTTCTTGACCTTGAACTGTGAGAGAAGAATTTCCATGTAAAATAGAGAAAATGATGCCACACTTCATGATTGCAATTTTTAGTTAAAATATGAATGTGTAAGAGATATGAAGAGCAAAAATGCTTTTAGTAAGTAAGGTGCTCATAAGGTGAATTTTTTTTTTTTTATCCAAAGGGCATTCTCATGTGTTTGGATCTAATGTTCTTTAAGCATACAGTGCAAACTGCTAGGTATGTTACAGTAACGAGTTTACTGAAAAGTTGCAGCCAAAAAAATCCTTGCTATGCAATCCTCATGTTTTGTAAGCATAAAAGTATCCAAAGAACACCGTGAGATAATTGATAGTGCAACCACTTATGAGTTTTCTATGCACCTCTTTCATTTTCCATGTTGTCACAAATAAACTGATCATAGGTTTTTAGGAGTATAACAGTGCCTGAAAATGATGAATATGCAACTGGTAAAGGCATAGATGCTTTTTAGCAAACAAATCTAATCATCAGCCATCTGGAGCTTCTTCCACATAGACATATAATAGAAGAATAGAGAGACCTGCTCTCTTCTGTAAAGAAGAAAAGTCCCACTCCTAAATCCATTGATACATTCTATTGTACTACAGCTATACATACTTTTTGTCTTTGTTTTATTCTAAAAAACCTATAAAACAAGTTAGCATAAGTCAGGCCATCACATATACTGATTTGGCAAAAAAAAATCATTTATACTGGAAAGAAAATGCCACAAGATAAACCAAGTTCTGTGAAAAAATGGCAAACAGCCTGGTGCAATGTGCACCAGCAGCAGAGCAGTGCTGGCTTCTCCCAGAAGACGCTGGTGCATGACAATATCTTCTAAACAGTCTTCTATAATAAATATATTTATGAAGCAGCAAGTTAAGTAGGGCAGCCAGAGGCCAGACTGTTGTGCCCAATCTCCCCCAAATGGCACCCAATAAGGAATAGACTGTGTTAAAACTGCTTAAAGTTACATAGGTGCCTACACTGGTATATAAGTTTTCCTGTTCTTCCTAGACAGCTCATGGAAAATTTCAGATTATCTTTTTTAGGCTATATTGTTTTTTTTTCAGGAGCAATCCTCATTTGACTGCGGTAAAACCCAGAAAGTCACCTCAGATAGGAGCTTTTACTTATGTGATGGGCAGACTTCTCCCCTGAAAGGCCCAGTGCTGTTTGAGCACCATTTGGATCCTTCCTTGGATCTGCCTTGGCTTGTGGCCCTGTGTGCCAGTGCTGTACATTTGGGGCCTGTGTACTGGGGAGCCAAAGATATTCTCACTGCTCTCAGCTGTGGTGTCCCACTAATGCATGTCCAACGCCATTTCCTCAGACACTGGTTCATATGTAACCTACCTGACATGTATTAATCCAGGGCCTATGGCCTGCCTTTCTCTTGGTTCTGCTGTTCCTATATGCACACAGTGATTTTCCCAATATCCTTACTCAATAAAGAAATTCCTATTAATTCCTGTTTGCCTGGCCTGAGAGAGTCCGAGCTGTCTGTGCCACTTCTATTTACTGGAGACATAAACAGCCTAAGAAAATGCAAAGTGAAAAGCTTTCTTCTGATGCTATTTTTGTGCTCTTTTCCTTCCAGTCATGTGCTATTTTCCTTACACAATCCAGATCCTCAGGTTGATTTCCACTGTAGCTTGAACAGCAGAAGGCATAAGAACTTGTGGATCCGTCACATTCATCAAAACACAAAAGAAATTGTGTGTCCCTCATTTATTATAAGCAATGTGATTTGCAACTTCCCAGACACTGATAAAGGCTGAGAAAATATAGTTTAGAAGACAATGTGTTTATGTCCCAGAATAATCATAACTATGAGAACTCCGTTGTTTGTCAGTAACTGGTTGTGCTAGTTTGAAAGCAAACTAGTGGGAAGACTCCAAGTCAGAAATACAATTTAATAGGAAAAAAAAATAAAATAAAGGCAATAGTGCAAAAAAAACCCCAACCCACTGACAGTGTCAGAGTACAAACCTGACCCCCTGACGGTCAGGGGGTTGGTAGCAGTCCAATTAAATGGTGGCTGCAGTCCTCCTGGAGTGATGGTTCTGTTGAAGCAGTGATCCTGTAGAAGGGGCTGGTCTTCCTCTGAAGGTCCAGTGGTGGTGTAGAATGCTCTGCTCTTCCTCTGGGTTTCCAGTGGAAAAGGCTGCCTCTGCTGTTGCAAATCCCAGACTATATCCAGGTGGGAATGCTTGGCTCCTCCCCCTGGGTGGAGCATCTCAAAATGGGTTGCTGTAATTCTGTGAGTCATGTGGCAGGGCATTGATGGGCCCATTAACAGGAGGTAGTCCAGAAGCAAGTTTCCTATGAGTCATAGGCAGGGCATTGTTGGACCCATTAACAGAAGATGGTCCAGAGGGAGGAGGCAGGGAGCATTGCTACACCTGGTCTCAGCAGCTGATGAAGATGGTAATAGAATACACTGCAACCCAGGACACTGGTATAGAACCCATGTGAAAAATGTTGGTAATCTGAAATATCAGAATGCTGTTAATAAACATTTGATGCTCAGAAAGTGAAAGTAAACATGCTAATAAGTTTTCCTGAAAAGGATGATACACTCCTGTAGTGTCAGACAAATGGCAGGGCTCATTCATGCTTCAGGACCTGAAAGATCAATACTGAAGGCAACCACGCAGACTCAGTGGTGACCCTGATGGCTCAAAATGCTACTGCATGATGTTCCATTTGGTGGGAAAAATAAGGTGGAATGAGGCTGGTCTTTGACGTGAGCCCATGTATTTAACTCACGAAGTCCTGTTTCCCTCAGAAAAGCTGAGGTAGAACATACCGAAATGTGACCTAATTCCTAAGATTTTCTCATCTACGATGCAGTCCAAAGTACCTCCCCATCATGCCTGTCCCTTAGGCCATGCTCTCAGTGCCTGCCCTGGCTGTGTCTCGTGCATCCTTCCAACTCCTCATTGCCTCCTACCATTAACGTGCAAAACTGTGACCAGCCAAAACCAGCTCATCCACCTCGTGCCCTGCACGTCCCTACATTTTGGATAGTAGCTGAATGCCTACACAGAGAGTTAAGGTCACCTTTCTTCATAAAGGACAGTACCTGGGTTTTATGCTTAGCTTAAGCCAAGGGCATCAGCATCCTCGTCCCATTCCATTTCAGTGTGTAGGTGGGATTCATCTTGCTTTTATCTCAGCTCAGAACACTTCTGGGCTGCAAATCATCTGACTATTCAGATGTCTACATTGGGACGAGATGACTTGGAGGTTAAAATTTTTACAACAAGAACCTTGGGTGACCTGCTTAGATATAAACAGCTGTGCTCTAAGTGTCCAAATTTGGCCAGAATTACTCATTCAGTGACAGTGTGAGGAGACTGCTTCAGACTGAGGTAAAACATAGAGGTAACACAGGGTAACCCAGGCTATAGGTAGGCCATCAGCTCTAAGGAAATATTGAACTTTGAAGATATACCATCACTGTTATGCCAAGCAATCTGAGGCTTGAAGAGATGCCCTGAAAGCTGATAAATATGGGTTCTGTTAGGAAATGGATGTGTTGAGAAATGCATGCCTGGGACAAGCATGGACTCCTGAAATGCTCTGCTCTGCTCATGGACAGTGATTATGAGACTCAGTGCATTCATTTCTCTCAACAGTATGATGAAAATTACATCCAGTGATGTAAAATTAAATCCAAGTTAACCATCATTAGGCTATTGGTCACAGCAGCAAAAATATAAATATTGTGTGTATTTGAAAGATGGAATAGAGGAAAAGAAAATAGAAGTGAGAAATTAAACTGAGCTGAGGGAGGTTGAAAAAGGAGAGAATTTACAGATGACTGAACAAGAGAAGAGGAGACAGGTATTCAAGGAAATGGGAATTAAAGTAGCAGGAGGGCACAACCAATATACAAATTGTCATACCTGATCTGTGCCACTGCCTTGGACACTTAGCATCCTGTTTCTGCTAGAAACTAGGATTAGGTGCTTCAGAGGATGGTGCATGAATTCCATCTGTTGAAAACCTGCGATGTAATCAGCCTATCAAGGAGGTCTTCTCTTAAAAGAGATTTTGAAGTCTTGAAGCATGAAAGATGGGTGAAAACTGAGGTGAAAATAAAAATATAACGTGGAGATAATTGAGGGAGTGAGGAAAAGAACAAACTGGGATATAAAAGGAGCCGAGAAGATCATAATTTATTTTGCCTTCGTGCTGTGCTCAAGAGATGATCCAACTCAAAGTCTTCATGTTCGGGTCCTTTACCATATGCAGAAGAGCACATTACCTTTTATGAGAATGTTTTATATAGTTTTATGTGGTGCTTGTCAATGTTGTAAGATCTCCAAGTTACCAGGTTCAGTCCTCCTTGTAATTTGATTTTTTTAAACAAATCTAGATGTTTTTGAACCTAAATTACTCTATGATTCACTCCTTAATCCTCAAAAGATTTTTTTCAAAATTGTCCCTCTCCCTTTCCTGCTTATTGAAACTAATATGAAATACATTGACTTGACTACACTGAAGTCACTCATTGCCCTTTAAAGCTCTTATTTCAAACCTGTAATTTGCACAATTTGTATTACATACTTACTCTGGTATCTGCCGTCAGGGCAGGAAACTTTCTCAGCTGACATGCGCTGTGTATAGACAGCTATCAAGCAACCCCACCATGAGCAGCACTTGCCCCAAGGCAGTTCCAGGAGGAGTCTTAGCTCAGGCAACCCCAAGCTTCCCTAATGCTTTGTCACAGAGAAGGAGCCTGTTCAGGGCTACACCTCTCCAGAGAGCAAAGCAGATGTTGCACTTCGTGCTTACTTAGCCAGCACTGCTCATGGTACCTGAAATGAGATACACGGAGCTCAGAGAGACCGCAGGAACAGCCTTACCCAAGTATTTTTTTCCTTAGCATTTCAAAACAATGCAAAACACAGCAGCCCCTGAAGAGTAATTTCTTCCAGATGAGTTCCTCTCATGATGGCCCTAGCACCAGGATATAAGAAGTGACAAGCAGACCAGGCCTTATGCACCTCTGCATGCCAGATATTTCTTGAGGAGGAGGGGGACTGGGGAAGAGAAGCTGCTGCCTAACAGCATCCAGCTTGTGCACAGAGAAGGGAGCATATTTGAATGGTTTAGTACAAATACATCAGCTCCTGGCAGGATATTGAAACTGATCAGCAGGCCCTGTGATCAGCATATCAGAGCTGACTGATGTGCCAGTAGTGTCAGCCTTTTGTCAGGGGTAATTTTTTTTTGTTTAGGGTTGTCACTTCAGCTTGAGATTAGATATAAGACCTACTAAATTTGCAGCTGTGTTATCTTGCTGTGGACATAAGCTTTGAAACATGCCTTGGACAAAAAATATTATTACACTGGAGGAAATAGTTCCTATATACATTCTTTATGACCCAGATTGCTTCAGTTTCTACACTGTGATTTGCTTATTCTGTTGTACAAACTTTGCCTTCAGAGCAGTAACTGGAATACCATTATATAAAGAAATCCTGTTTAAGAAAGCATGCAATTTTCTCCTATTCAGAGAAAAAAAATCCTTTAAAGACAAAGTGAAAAAGAGAGCTAGAAAAATTTCCCATGTTACCATAGCAGACTGCCCCTTTACATTATTGATTTAAATGGCATGCTTCTTTTCATATTGTGTTAGTGCTTCAATTTCTGCCCCTCCTTGAGTTTAGCTTCTGGGATTTTGCCATTTATAAGCCAGTGTTCTGCTTCTCTGTTCCTAGTCTTGTGTAGCTTACTTTGCCCTAGCCTGTAAAACCAGATGTCCATCTTGTCATGCTCGGGGTCAGCAGGGTAAAAAGTCTGACAGAGGAATCATAAAGAAAAACAAATGCACAAGGACATGAACACAGTTTCTCCTCAAGCACAACTAAGTCAGGTCTAGGCTCAGTCTAATGTTAAAGGCATAGCTACCACTGTTTGTGCTTTGGGGAGAGAAGTGAAGTAGTGCTGGAGGAATTTGAATATGCTATACAGAAACACACTTGTTTGTCACGCACCTGGTAGATCCCCTCAGCACATGAACGTCTGAGAGTAACAGATTGCTTTTTCTCTGAAATTCAGATTAGAAATTCTTGGCAAATGAAATAAAGGAATGAAAGTTTTCTAAAAATAATCAGTTTGTTTTTTCCATGATAAACAAAGTTATGTGGACCCAAATGTTTCATATTTTCAGTTCTGACTGCTATGTGTATCTCATCAATTGATACCTTTATTCATAGGACACAAAAAATAAAAGTGCAAGAGTAGCATTTTTCAGAGGATGAAAAAAAGAGGATGGTGCTTCTCGAAAATAAGTTTGTCCTTTGTACAAAGAAGAGGAAGAGCTAGGGGACAGAACGAAGGATGCTGTGAACCAAGTCTCTTCCTCCTAAAATGCGTTGCGAACATTTGTTTCTGGTTTAAGGCAAGCACTGGTGATTTATTAGCCCCTCATGAACTGGAGAAGAAAGGTGCTTTTGTGGGACAGGTGATAAGCCAGGACACAATCCCCCCCCCCCAGTCAGCCCTTGACAGGTTTCCTGTGTGATACTGAATGTGTCGCTTTGGGACTTGTCCCAGCTGCCTTCAGCCTCATAAAGTTAGTCATCTCCCTTAAACTAAAAAGGAGAGATATGGGCATGTCCAGTATGTAATTAATTCCACTGATCTGAGCAACCTCCTAAAGTCAGGATGATCTGCCCAGCAGACAATTTGGTGGCTGTGTCTTGGCATCCAGCCAGCCCCCTGTGCTCTGTCTGCTCCGATGGGCAGCTGTCCAGCGCTCCGTCCTGCCTGAGACAGGGAGCTCTGCTCTGGCTGGCAGCTCCTCAGGACAGGCTCTGTCTCATGCAGCCTGCTTATAGATCGTCGGGTGTGACAGTGCCCTGCATGTGCTGTGAGACTGCTTAGCAATTCTGTAGTAATAAGTGAATAATAGCAGCAGAGTGTTGCTTCAGGCTTGGTAAAATTCGAGTTTTATAGCAGGAGGCATCTCAGTGCAGAGAACTACAGAGTGTGAACAGCCATTCTAACAGCGCATCCTCTGTTGTTTTGTGTCTCAGCTTCTGACATTTACAAATCCAGTGATAATAAAATGAGGAAAACTGGCCCCACCAATGAAATATGCATTGCCCTCTGTCTTTTTTCACATTTCATGGTTGGAAGCTCAGTGTAATGAATCTGACAAGGTAAAGCCTTCCAGGTCTCTGTTATGCTGGTTTCTCCAGTGATCCTGATAGCATCCATGAGAGTCCACCAGGAGTACCATGTGCCTGAGCACACCCAGAGGGCTTTCATGGTTTGTTCAATCACACTGAAAAGTCCCACAGGAGTGGTTTAATTAAACAGAAATGTATCTTTTCATTTAATTGCTTCTGTTCCCAACAGGCACTTTACCCCTACCACTGAACTTTGTGGGTATTTAAGCCAGGAAAAGGTTGGTTTGAGACAAGAGGTGTGTTTCCAGGAGCATGGCTAACCCACAGCACACCATCTGAGGGACAGTGGTCAGTGGAGGATGCCACATGTCATCTGTGCTCTCATACTTACAACCACATGCACATTCCCATGTTGTCGCAGGAGCACAGAAAAACCTGCTCACAGTGGGCACTACAGGGGTGACTTCAGCCAATGTCCCTCAGCAGCTGGGGTGGGAGAGGAGCACTGGCATGGCAGTGGGTGGTAAAGACTCATCTGGCAAGTGGAGTGGACAGACCAATCCCACTTGAGAGAACATCTACAAGGAAGCCAGGGTCATGCTTGGAGCACAGCCTTAGCCTCTGCCCAGTCTTTCTGTCTGTCCTTAGGTGAAGTTCTCACCACATCCCCATCTGCAAAAGACGATGCCATAATTTTCTTTCTTCCTCTCCTGCCTGTTTTCTCTGTCTGCCTCAGTAGCCCATCCTCCTGTCGTGGTGCAGTGCAGCACTGGTGGGGTCACTGCTGAAATGGAGAGAATTACGGTTTGTTACAGACCCTGTGATTTAACCTGACTGGTCCCTTCTTCCAGGGGTCAGAATCACCAAAAGCCTATTCCCATCTCTGCTACAGACTGATGTGGAGCAAGTGCAGCTCTCTTTCTGATTTGACACAGATTACAAGCCAGGTGGCTTTGGCAGGCTCAGCCTAATCCCTCATGGGATCTCCTCTCAGGAAAGTCACAACAGCACACAGTTTGGCTCTATCTGTATTAATCGTACTCGACACTTGGAAAACCCAAGGCACCAGAGCAGCGGTAGGTTTTCAGATCAGACTACTCCAGTGGCATACTGAGGGGAAATTCTCTCTGCTTCTCTATGCCTAATTCTTGTTAGCACCGCCCACTTTTCACAGGCAAAACCGAGGCACACAAACTGGGCTGAGAAGTGTTTGCCACTATCACAGAGGAAGATTTCTGATCCAAATCATTGTTCTTGAGCTGGCCTTGAAATTTTCAAACCCTTCTCATATAAGTTGACATTCACCCCACTTATTTCCTGCCTCCATTCTTAAAGAAATTAAATTTTACAGAAATAAAAGAAGCACATTGAGAATGGATGCACGTTTCATTTACTCTAATTATGCACAGTGAAAAGTTTCCATTTCAACAAACCTCATTGATATTCTGCTGTGAACTTGACTGGGGGAAAAAAAAAGCACTAAAGGAGATTTTACCAGTCAATTAACTTTAACTAAAAAACCCCTTTTGTGGATTTAAGACTATTTCATTCTTCACTTTAATTTCCTTCTCCTCTCGCTATGACTGCTGTAATGATAAAACATTTCCCTGGATCACCCTGAGATTCCACAGTGGCTGTAGTACCTAATACTCTATCATGATAGAGGAGCTAGTGTTATTTTATGGATTAATTCCAAATAGCAGGATATCGTGTGTCAATATTGCGCTGGGCTTTGTGTTGTATGTGAACAGGCCACCTCTTAGGCCTCTGGGAGAAATACTTATTTCTCTCACATATGTGGTTAAATCTTTCAATATTTCATGACCTCTGTCACTAATGCACTTAGACTTTACATGGTCTTTACAAACAGTGTTCATAAAACTTACATATACAGGGATTTAATAGATCTGAGAGCAAGCTCAAGAATCATAATGCGAAACAATGAATAATTTATTAGAAAATACAGAAAACCTCAAAGAGAAAATGAGATGAGTAGGTTTTACTCACAAACCATATGAACATTGTTCTCTCAGAGGTAGAAACTTAAATTCTGCTAAGATTTTCTTTATCACTATCAGTAATATAGAAATTGAAAATAATAAAAGTATATTTTTGCAAATGTTAGTATCTTTGCTTCCTTCTCAAGCAAGGAAGAAAACACTCTGAACTAAGCCTACTGTAGTAATAGGCTGTGCCATGACAAATGTAGTGTTGTCGTCACTTTCTGCTTTCCCAAATATGAAAAATTATTGATTTAAAATTTTTAATTTGTATCAGTGGCTTAAAGAGGATAAACACGAATAGTTTTTTATTGCTTAAGAGTGTAAACATTGGAAATACAAAATTAAAATGACACCAGAAAACATGGTAATCACTGTAAAATAGAGAGAATAATGCGAGGATTTGCACTTGGTCCCTGTATATATAGTCATCATCTTCTGAAATTTTCAATCTGCAGTCCTGATTAAAAAACTGAACAGAACTTCCCTCAAAATATATGACAATGACATGTGAACTGTACGAGTAAAATCTGAGATGAGTCTGGGAAACTTGTCTATAATATCAGTAGATGTTCGTCTTTGTTCTTTTGAGCTACAGTACGGTGTAAAACTCCTCTTTCTGTTCAGCACAGGCTGGAGTCAGCCTCCCCAGTGTGCTCTGACCCAGCAACGAGTTCACACCATCCTCACCTGTCCTGCAGCAAGAAGAACTCCACGGTGTGCTCCATGCTGAATTTGAATACTTTCATCTGCCTTCCTCATCAAATTAGGAACATTTCTCTGCCAGGTGGCAGTCTATCGAGTAAGAATCGTTTTTTCCTTTTTTTTTTTTNTTTTCTTTTTTTTTTTTTTTTTTTTTTTCTTTTTTTTTTCCACCCAAATGTCTTCTGTTTCTGAAATAGGGTAGCAACTGATCCCTACAGACCCTGGTATCCCAGTATTAGATAAGATGATCTGGTATATCAGCCAAGGCTTCCCCTGACAGCCAGCTCTAGACCTTGGCTGCTTTATGTCTGTTCCTTCCTTGCAGGAATACAAGTTGCCCAAAATCCCCACAGCACCAGCTCTTCCTTCACCAGGCCACTGACTCCAAGGAGGCATCTAGACAGATTTTGCTGCAGATTTCACAGGTCAATATTGCAATATTCAAAGCACAAGCCTTGCAAACTCAGGGAAGACATGTTTATATGCTTTCCAAAGGGGACACCACTATCTAGTCTTGCCCTGAATCCAGAATTGTTTGTCAGCCATCCCCTTCTTCTGATACTATTAGCAAAATAGAGCCAATAACCTTAAAGAGAATTACTATCTTGAAGTTACTGGAAGGGCTTAGGGGAAAATTTGAAACTGTATCATGTTGCTATCACTTTTGGGGGGTTATTTGATGGTTTTTTGTGCTGAAATGCAATAGTACAGTACTGTAAATTGCCACATTTACTAATATAGCTACTAAAATATTCCACACTGTAATTTATGAATTTGTCATTATGTTTCCCTTCACATCCAATACAGGATGGAGATTGTCCTTGGCCCTCCTGTAGTTGCTGATGTGTTTGTTAATGAATGAGAAAAAGTGTTAAGAAACAAGTGTGGCAGAGGGTAAAAAAAGCAGCAAAATAAGTACTACAAGATCAACTGATGGAAACCATTAGGTGAAACAGGGAAAGCCATTATGGCCAAGGGTAGGAAAGGAGACAACTTTTAAGGATCTCTGCACTATTTCTTTGTGCCAAACAAAAAACCACCCTGCTATTCTGGGTGTTGCATAGAAAAGCGTGGCATTTGAAGCAAGAGGAGATGTTTCATATGGTAAAGCTGTGTGACATTTGTCTGTTAAAATTTTTTGAGGGCCAGAAATGCAGATTTTTTTCTGGAAGTTTTAATTAATTAATTTCCTTTTCATTGAATCGCTTTTTTTCACTGAAAGAAAAGAAGAGAAAAAAATATATGTTCTGTTCTGACATTTTCCAAGTGAAATGATTCAATTTTTCAATCAAGATTTTCAATTTGAATTTCTCTTTCTCTTCTCTCTTTTTGGGAGGAGGAAGGGAAATGCATGTATTTCAAAATTATTGCAACTGGAAAGAGCTGTTTCAAGTAAAGTTGAATACATTATGTTAATAATTGAAAAAATAAATGAGAAACTGTTATTCAACTCAGCACACTTTTTTTAACACAAATTTGTTTTTGATTTGTTCTGAGTTTATTTTTATTTCTCTCTGGAACTGCCAACAACACTGTCAAGAAGACTGTATATTATTAATGCACTACAAAATGCTCTTGGAACAGAAATCCAGAGATTTTGTCTGAACTTTCTGCAAATGGCAAACAAGAGTGAAAAAACATTACAATGACAATGCCCCAAATTATTTTGACACAGTCACCGTAACCTGATAACATGTTTAGGATTAAAGAAGTATCCAGCTTTGCTCCACCTCGTGAATAGCAGGACAAACCACTTGTTGCCCTGCAACCAAATATTTTTCCTTTTGTTTCCTTCCTGCAAAAGGGAAAATGCACCCCTGGACTTCATGAGGTTTTTTCTTTCTCAGATGAGAAATATAATTTAATCATTGTGACTGTGTTGTGTTCAAAGTGGAAAGCTTGCCAGCTTTGCTACATGAGAGCAGTCATCCAAGCAGTGTCTCAAGTCCTGAATATGAGCAAAGAATAGTTATATCAACATGTTGTGCACTGCAACAGTAAGGATGTGTCAGCAGTTCAGGGTAAAATCTGTGGACCAAATCCTGATGGCATCGCTGAGGAGCTCAATGCTTTTGTCCTCAATGAAATGCTGACTCTGAATTTTATACCCTTGACATCCGTGATCAGAAATTAAGGAATGATTTCCAGATTCAGATTTTTGTGCTTATTACTCATTCTGAACTTCAGTTAAGAGATTTGTTTTGAAGTATCTTAAAAAGCAGAGTACATTTCTCTCTAGCCACACATCACTCCCACTGAAGAAAAAATGATTTTGGGTTCACACAGGTTTCCTTGGCCTTATTAGATGGGCACTTCTACAGAATGGTGTGAAAATTGTGGTTGTGTCAAAATAGGTTCACCAATAATGTGTTGCAGAATCAATAAATCCCAGTTAACCATAATCCTGTATAACAATGGGGTTTATATGATTGTAAGTACAGTAGAAACCCTAATGGGGGAGATCTGAAAGATCAAGAAAATAACACACCCCAAAGAGTAAAAATAATAAAGGGTTAGATTTGCATCCACAAAAACTGGGAAAATTCAGAGTTAAACCTACATTTCCTTTCTTAGGTGATCCTATTTCTCTTCAGAATTTCAGAAGTCTTTCAAAATTGATAGCTTAACTTACAATTACTGCTTTATACTCCATTCAGCCAGGTAAGGTAATACAGCACTGCACAGAGGTTTACTTGGGTCTAGAGATCAAGTCAGACCTTCAGCAGCACTCTAACACAACTTTCCAGTGGTTTTTGACATGCAAGTAATTAGCTTGTGTAGACAGATGACAGTACAGCCATGTAAATCAGCGTTCCCTGGAGAATGGCAGGGTCAAAGTGAAGAGATATCTTTTGACTTGATATGATTGTTCTCAATATTGAGAGATCATTTGAACTGAAGGCTTAAGCCCTGTCAAACCCTCATTTCCAAAGGCCTGTTTCAACTGAACATAGCCTTAGCAACCTTAACCTAGCACCACTAGATCACTAGTAAGGCACTGAACACTGGCAGATCACTTCTACTGTGTGCAAATGCTTCAGTTTCCAACAGACAACTTTCCAGCATTCTCTATTGGGGTTTGACTTACTTTAGTAAAAAAAAGTACTCATAAAGTGTTGGGAGAAGTATAATTACTGGATGAGAGGCCTACCAGGGAGTGTACCTCTGCTAAGTGTGTTTGTCCCCAAGACAAGATTAGGTGAATCTAACAAGGTGGTGATTTAAATATTTTAATATTTTACAGATCACTCTCTCTGCCTTTTTTGTTTTGTTTTGTTTGGGTTTTTGTTTGTTTGGTTTTGTCTTGTTTTGGTTTTATTTTTTTTCTTTTGTTTTTTCTTCTCCCAGACCCAGAGAAGAGAGACTGCCAAATATTGTCTAAACTCAAGCTTTTCAAATGAAAGCTACTGATCTCTCCTTAGAATCTCACCCAAGGTCCTACTGCAGGTTTTTACTTGGGGAGAGCTCTTGTCTAATAGGATTTTTGCTGGCCAGAATTTAAGGAGGACATTCAACCAGGACATAATTATATTGTAAGAATTTTCATTGAGAAATGTTCGTGGCAAACATACTGACCAAAAAGGACTGTGTTGTGTCTTCAGACCTTTAAAACGACACCTAAATGAGTTCAGTAGAATAAATCCTATTTCCATAAGTGATGGAAGACAATCCTTGAGATGCCACTGGGACTGCTCTGGAGAGGAAGCATGTGTTGTTTTTGGCTGCTTTGGCTATAAGCAAATTGTATACTCCCAGAGCCCAGTGAAATCAGAGATCAGTACTTCCAGAAAAGGATGTAAAAGGGAAAATACATTATTATAATAATGTGAAAAAAGGGGATATAAAGAGTTCAGGAAGAAAATAGCAAGTATTTGGTGATAGGATGAAGATAAAGTGCTATGGAGCTATGTGAGGTATAAGCAAGAAAGAAGGAGTACGATGGAACTAGAAATTGTGGATAAGGGAGAAAAAAGTCATGGAGGAGAGAACAGGGAATGATTCAGAATAGCATGCGGGAAAGTAGAAGTAACAAGAAAAGTCCATATATAAAGTAAGTTTACTTGATGTAAAAAACATAAGAAATCTTGTGGGACTAGAGACATCCCATTACCAAGACCTTCAAAAGGCAGGTACTTTGCATATTTTTATAAATAAAAAATCCTTTGATGTTGAAATCTCTGTTAGAAATTATGCATTTTTGTTTCTCTCTTTTTTTTTTTCTTAATTTCATTTTGAACCTAGAGGATATTATCCATTAAACCATGTTTTTTTCCTAACTGTCAGACCTAAATACAAGCACAAGACTACACAGACCAAGAAATGCAGTACAGAGCAATCCAGTGTTTCACAGCAGTTTTTGTGGGTAATCTCTTTTATTTACCCAGGTGAGATTAGCTGCTTGTGAAAATGTTTATTTTCATTAAAATGCAGATACATTCACCACTACAGTTAGTATAGAAGTAGCCCATAAATATATATTCATGCAACCATGCATAACCTTTATAAGTTTTCACTTATATGCAAACCTTTATAAAGTTTTCACTTATGGCAAAGGTTTGCTGGAGCTGTTGTGTTACTGTTCAAACTTACTACTTTTGCCATTTCCGTAACTAAGTCGTGGAACATTCAGGTATCTGCCTGTTTGATGACAATGGATTAATTAGCTCCTCAGAGAGTCAAAACAAACAAACAAAAAAAAGCAAGAAAGAAAGCAAGAAAGAAGGAAAGAGAAAGAGAAAGAAAGAAAGAAAGAAAGAAAGAAAGAAAGAAAGAAAGAAAGAAAGAAAGAAAGAAAGAAAGAAAGAAAGAAAGAAAGAAAGAAAGAAAGAAAGAAAGAAAGAAAGAAAGAAAGAAAGAAAGAAAGAAAGAAAGAAAGAGAAGGAGAAAAGAAACAAGTATTAGATTTAATGTGCTAGCAACAACTAAGCAATTAAAGCAAGGCAATGCATTTTTCCTAATTAGCTTAACTGTATTCTGTGTGGTTAATCTATGAGGGAGAGGGCATTACAGGAAATATCTGAATAAATACTGTGCACTTCTGGTGTGAGGACACACTTAAATGTTTATTTTCTCCTAATTTAGCATACTTCTTCATCTCCATATTAGGTGTGACAGTTTTAATCACTGTAAGTCTTAGAAAAACATGGTAGACTATTCTTAGTTATCACTAGAATAAACCAATACTGGGTTTTGTCTACCTACAGAAATAAGGATACTCTTGTACTGGATTTATAATTTGATATTTAGAATCCTTAACCACCACTCTCCCTGTCCCAAAGAAAATGATGACAAGATGCATCTTTTGGGGTTTTTTTTATCTGTCGAAGCAATCAGTTAGAGTCTGAGGCAGGGATTTGATTTTGTTTGGGATGGTGTTGTTATTAAAACAGCAGGATTACTTATGGAATGCTAAACATTAAACTATCGCTGTGCAGAAGTATTTTAGGAGGTCAAGAAGTTAGGAGGTGACATTTAAAAAAGCATTTCTCATTGTCATTCTTAGTCAGATGTCAAGAATTAAAAAGGAACTTGCTGTTATTTCCTTGATGCGTGACTAGTGACAAGAGTTGCTGAAGCTGGTTCTTGTTTACAAACGTGTATTTGCACATAGCAGCTTTGCTAAAAACATTTTGTGATTTGGAATTATGATGACAGTTGAAGCACAAAGGTAGAATCCAGGTCTCCCTCGAAGACTAGACACTTACATGGAGGTTTTCACAAAGATGCAGAGAGAGCTGAGTCTTTGAAGTACTGTTCAAACTTCTAAATTTTCAGGGTCTTACCATGGTTATCTACATCACCCCCATTGAGATTATATTCTCCTGTAGAACTGCAGGAATTTTTGTCTCTGCTCCCTTTGTCTTGTCTGTACATCTACTGTCAATGTAAGAGTCTGCAGTTCTTTTTTAACTTGAGATACTTCTAGGTCTCCATTCCATGCCAACATTTAGAATGCAAAGTACTGCTGATGTTATAAAGATCAACATCTTAATCTAGTGATAATTCCACACTTACAGAAGTGGGAGGTTGAGAATTATTTTAGATGCTTTATATCTGACTTGAAGCATAATGTTAGCTTCCACTTGGAAGAATGTTTTTTTCCATTTCCTACATGTATTTTTGGATGGGTAAATGAATGGAGTCTACTCCTGAATGAAAATGAGTACAGACCACTTACATGCCTTGAGTGGCACAGGTGCCTATCAGTGTTATCTTAGTAGAAACTTGAGACACCGCAGAAGCTTTTTTTTTTTAATTTCCCCTCAAAGTATGGGTAAAATTACAATGCAGAATATCTTGAATGGAATTGATTTTAACAACATACTTTACCAAAGGTGAGATCAAAAAGTAAAAAAAGCATTACTCCCTGAGAAGAGAGACCTTTTTCCTGGGAAAGTGTACTCTTTTGTCAAGTATGTTCCCAGGACCAACCTGAGGCAGATAATAAGCCTGCACACTCATATCCGTTCAGGTGGAATTGAGAACAGGGCCTTCTTGGTACTAACATGCAAGTACCAGGACATCATTTGGGATTTTGAACAAAAAAATGAAATACATGCTGCTTTATGCACAAATCGGCTGACAAGATCTGAAGTTTTGTCTCCAAGTATCCCTTGACACTATAATAAAGAATGATCCCTATGAAGACAGCTTGATGAGCAATATGACTCTGCAAAACTTGATAAAAAGAAGTGAAAAGAAATTATCTTCATTGGCACTGAATTAAACAAATTAGTCCTCTTATAGGTCTTAATACTGCCAATAATGAAAATTATAAGCCGTGATCTCTATTGTGATATAGATCAGATTGGTTTTGTTGTTGTCATCTTAAAATCTATTATCACATAATTTCAGCAATTTCAAATAAACAAACACAAGAAATAAATGATTGTCTTAACTGCCGATCTAAGTACCAGGCCGGTTTTTTTTCACTTCAATGCACAGAGATCAGACGTAGCTCTGCATGCTCATTACTGGGAGAGAACATGAGGACTGATAAGACTGATGTAGTGAAAAGAAAGGATTGATGGGACCCAGAGGAACAGCAATATGCAATCTATGTAGATTTTCTGTAACATGACTAGAGAAGGAAAAACATCCAGATTTATATATTTAGAGATTCATTAAGTTTAAGAACAGGCAATCCCTTCAGTGCACTTAGAGAGGCAATGTGACCTTTCCATTCTCGATTAATATTCTTCTGTTTACACATGGAAGAACAGCATTAATCCTTTCAGCTGTCTTCTCCCTGTGTTTAACATGTTTTACATGAGCTACTTCCTTAGCAGGGTGTTCAGGGTCATCAAACTACCAAAAAAATCGTATTCCTCTGATTAGATTTTGATAATCTAAAAATTTTTATAGCACCTCTGCTTCCCAGAACTGACCAGCTGTTTTTCTTTATCCATCTATCTTTTATACATATATCTATATCACTACTTGGAAGTACATCGAAGTATTTACCAATAATTTAACCAATCATTTTCATTTTTCAATTCCTCCTAGCTTCTGGTTGGACAGAAACTTTCTGCAGCAATGATTCTATATTTGTTTCTAGGTTTGTTGGTATGAATTGTACCAGAATCAACTTACACTTGGCTACTTCAGAGCCATTCTCATCTGTCACTCTCATCAGATGTTCACAAACTCATCCGTTTTAAGCCTCTTACCATGGCCCACATCACGTTTGCATTTGAGGGGCTGCCTTCAATCCACTCATCAACCAGTTTATCTACATATGCCTTTACTTGTGCCAAGGTTTTTTCCTACTGCCAGACATGTATGACTGGGAAGATGTTTGAAGCCAAAGGATGGTCATGGTAGGTGAAAGAAACAAAAAGACTGAATGAGCTCAGGCCCACAGTGAGAGTCAGTATCCTGGAGAGAGAAGCCGAGAAGCCTGGCTGATGCTGAACAGCCAAAATAATAACCTGGGCCTCAGCAGTAACCTGGTGGTGAGAGGAAAGCCTCCAACAGGAGCTGGGAAAGGATGAAAGGTTATGGAAAGATACCAGTGCATAAAGCATCATGGTATGAGCAAGAGACATCAGACCACGATTACACGGAGAGTGACAAAAGGAAGATTTTATGAGTATGTTAGAGAAATAAAAGAATATTTTGATCATTGTAGGGGGTTGACCACGTTGACCCAGGCGTTCACTAAAGCTGCTCTTTCCTTCCCCTCCTCAGCTGGACAAGGGAAAGAAAACACAACAGAAGGCTTTTGGGTCAAGATAAGGGCACAGAGAGATCACTCAACAGTTACCATAATGGAAAACAGATAAGACTTGGGGAATCGAGTTTAATTTATTACCAATCATATCAGAGTAGTACAATGAGAAGTAAAGCCAAATCTTAAAAACACCATCCCCTCACCCCTCCCTTCTTTCCAGGCTTATTTTTATTCACAATTCTCTACCTCCTCCTGCCAAGAGATGCAGGGGGACAGGGAATGGGAGCTGCAGTCACTTCATCACATGTTATCTCTGCCACTCCTTCCTCCTCAGAGGGAGGACTCTTCACACTCTTCTGCTCCAGTGTGGGGTCCCTCCCATGGGAGACAGTCCTCCAACGTGAGTCCTTCCCAGCAGTTGCAGCTCTTCACAAACTGCTCCAGCATGGGTCCCTTTCCGAGGGGTGCAGTCTTTCAGGAACAGACCACTGCATTGTGGGTCCCCCACGGGGTCACAAATCCTGCCAGCAAACCTGCTGCAGCATGGGCTCCTCTCTCCAGGGGTCCACAGGTCCTGCCAGAGGCCTTCTCCCGTGTGAGCTTTCCAGAGGGTCACAGCCTCCTTCAGGCATCCACCAGCTCCAGCGTGGGGCCCTACACAGGCTGCAGGTGGATGTCTGCTCCAGCATGGACCTGCATGGGTTGCAGGGGCACAGCTGCCTCACCCTGGGCTCCACCATGGGCTGCAGGGAAATCTCTGCTCTGGTTCCCAGAGCACCTCCTCCCCTTCCTTTCTCACCGACCTTGGTGTCTGCAGGGCTGCTGCTTTCACATATTCTCACTCCTCTCTCTGGCTGCTGTTGCTGTTGCACAGCAACTTTCCCACTTGTCAGATTTGTTATCCCAGAGGTGCCAACACTCTCATTGATGAGCTTGGCCTTGGTCAGTGGCGGGTCCATCTGTGAGCCAGCTGGCATTTGCTCTGTCGGACATGAAAGAAGCTTCTGGCAGCTTCTCACAGAAGCCACCCCTATAGTTCCCTCTGTTGCCAAAACCTGGCCGTGTAAACTCGGAACAATCATGCAATCTATGCTAAGTAGTGAGAAAAGTGAGCAGCTATCAGCTGTTATGGTTGAATCTTTTTGTTTTGGTAATTTAATAGATTGAAAACAGAAACTTCTGATCATTCACTGGGGTTCTGAGAGAAGGAAAAAAAAAGAGAACACAGACACTTCGAACACTTCTCATTCCTCCTCTTCTCAAATTCCCCTATTTTCATCAGAGGTTGTACTCTGTCTCAGCTCTGCCTGTGAGGCACAGGAGGTTTGTGGTTGTGGGCATGATGATTTCTGTCTGTTACTCTATGTGCATTGGGGGTCTTTTTTCTGCTGATATCTGCTTCTTGCTGATTTTTCTCTGCTGCTCTTTGTTTTGGGGTATCCCAGCCCCAGCATGGCCACCTGTGGCTGCAGTGTCTTTGCTGAGATCCCTGCTCTGGTACTGTCAGTCCTGGGGCTTCTCCCACAATGCCACACCTCCAGCCCCCACTGTTCCCAGCTCAGATTCGAGGATTACCCTGCGCCAGTCCTCGGGCACAGCCTGGAGTGATGCAGTCTGCAGATCCTGGCTGCATCCCAGCAAGTTCAGTCGGAGGCATTGCACTGTACCAGGGCTGCCTCGAGCTGCTCTGCTGCCTCCTTGTCTCTGCACTGCTCTCCTCTGCGCCATGCAAGCACACCCAGGCTTGTAAAAGCCTGTCAGAATAACCCTCTTAATCCTCAGAGGAAGGATTTAATTAAGTTATTCTACGCTGGCATACATGCTGCATGTTGGACTGAGTGTTTGATGACCTCATCTATGGCTTATGAGTGTCAGTGCTTTACTGAAGCATATTAACATTTCATTGAGAAAACCACGTTAAACAAAGCAGCAGGCACAAATACAGAATCGATTGGCTGTACGGTAAAAACGTTTATCAGCGTAATTATAAATAGTTCCTCCTACTGTTGCCAGCTCTGTAGAACTGTATAGATTAGGAGCAACCATATCTGGAGATGAGCTTGTGGCGAAGTACTGAGGTGACATCTATTACTGAATAACATGGAATGCTGCCAAGATAAACTGACACACAATTGTTCTTAAAAAAATAGGAAAATAAAAAAAGAGGAAAGAAAAAAGAAAACGTTTTGCTATGCAGCTCAGATATTTACTGGTCCACAGAATGGTCAGACATAACAATATCCCCTGTAGATCCTTTAAAATCCTTCCATATTCAGATTTTTTTAAATGTGGCTAAATGTGTTGACAGGACTTATTTACAACTGCACATTTTTTCCTTGACACAGATCTGCATAAAAATAGAAGGGCTAAAGGCCGCTGAGTCATTAACTGGAACATCAAGGTTATAAACTTTATGATGGCTTTTCCCTAAACCTTAATGAAAACACTCACAAAATACACTTATACCTAATCCATGTTCTGATAACCTACATGGTGAAATGGTATTTTTTTTTTCTACAAGAAAGAAAATAATTTAAAAATGTTCTTTTGAGTCTTGCATCCTGAGAATGTGCAGACTGTGGTCCATTTGGCAATGGCTGGACCCCTCCATCCTTCAGCAGTGAGACAGAGCAGGGACTCTGCTGTTTGCTTGGTCCCTGTCGTGTCCTGATAATTTCTTTGCCTCATATAAAGCACAGTGACAATAAGCAGAGTTCTGTAGGTTTTGAAAAGCCTTCATGAGCATGTTTTGGAGGGTAAAACAAACAACCTCCTAATAACACCACTCCTAAATCTTTAATTTGTGCAATCTTTTTTGCGGTTGTAAGCCCTAAGCCTACAACAAATGAATAAATGACTCAGTTGGAGGAAAGAAAAGCAATGCCTGCATTTTATCAGCTCAGGTGAAAGTAGCACAGCCTACAGACATATGCTAAATTCCACTACCTGTAAAGAGAGCACTGTTTTAATTTTTCCCTGTTTTGAAAACCACGACATGAGAAATGATAGGCTTCCATTTTATTTTTATTAATTGTATACACACAAGGAAGCTGATAGGGTAAGATTGACTTTAATTGAGCCATAAATTTAGCATTGAGAAATGCCATCCATTGAGCTGGACAGTTCTGTGATGAAATACATTTCTAAAGCAAGGATTGCTGGCAGAGTGTCTGAGATAACAAATGATAAATGCTTTATACCTATAGCTACAAAGAGACAGTCCTCAATAAAAAGTGGGAAACTTCTCAAAGAGCTACCATAAGTTATTTTCCCTTGATTTTGCACCACAAGAAATTTTTTCACTAAAATACTGTTTAACATGTCACTCCTTTTGTTTGATAAAAACTTGCAGAAGATACATTCTGAAATCTAAAATACTGGGTATCCTATCTTGCTTGATGTGTCACTAACCCTCTGCTCCACAGGAAAATTCTTTTACATAATTCTGATTAAATAAAACTCTTCATATCTGTACACACATGAAAAGGTAAGCTCATGGATACTCATATACATGTCACCAGCTATTGTAGGCTGCTGCACTGCTATCAAAGTCTACAGAAAACCTTTTACACCAGACAAGGATCTGCTTCAAAGTGTGTATAAACCTATCTGTAAGCAAATCTCAGCACGAGCTGCAACACGTCTTGAAGGTGACTATGAAAAGCATAACTTTTCCCATTGTATTTCTGTTATTTTTTCATCTACCGAGTTTCATGGGGTAAACATCCTGCCATTTTGATTCCAAGATCTCTTTGAGCAGCTATAAGGGGATGATTGCTATATCAAAAAGACAAAAGCTGTCCCATGTGAATAAATGTGGATTTTTAGTTTTCAGCTATGTAATCAAATTCTTATTCCTGAATTAATCATTTTTTTCTAACTACTCATCAGTCAGATGCCGGAGTATCTTTTTAAGTCGAATTGTTCTGTTTCCCTCTGGAAAGGAGATGATTTGGCTTTGGGATGGAGACAATGTAAATGGTCTTATGAGAATGAATGTCAGAAAATAAAATGGTTATGATTAAATTTGAAAACAGTGTAATGGCTGGCCTGGCTTCAACTGTCATGGATCTGTGAAGGCCTTTGCCTTCTACAGACATAATTATTTTTCTTGTTGATCAGTGGTACATTTTTGTTTGTGCAATAAAGATCTCAGAGGTGATTATAGCAAGAAAACATGGTAGTTAACCAGACAGAGAGCTCCTATTAAGTGTTGAGTTTTCTCATGTAGAATGATGCACATAACAGAAATATTTCAATGCAGCTCCAAGAAGCACGGCAGAGATATTTAATGTTCTGTCTTCTTACTTGCTTTGAAGACATTTACTTACCTTGTGGGTCAGCAGAGAGAAACAGCACTGCTGAAACAGGATCACCCAGATCCTCCCTCCAGCTCCCCTCAGTCATCACAGCCTCAATAATGGAGACATATACAGGGCTGCTATTTCTAGTGATTCCTGATATTCCAACTAGCAGGAAAACAACAGATTCTTTTACATATATATACATGAGCAATGCTTGAAAGAGAATATAAACAATAATTTATCTGCAGCATAACCATTCATATTATGTCTGAAAGAAAAAGAATACAGTGCTTAGAACAGGAGTCAAGTATATGGTTCAATCAGTATTTTAGGTCTTAAAGTCTAAATGCTTATTTTGAGTCCATAACGATAATTTACTTTCTTTTATCAACACTTTATTTGAAGGCCATAAAAAATAGTTGTCTGAAGCAACAAAACAGCTTTATCCCTATGAAAACAGAAAAGAATGGTGATCTGGTTTAAGTGACAGAGGGCTAGAATACAACCAAGGAGTTTCACTGCTGAAATGATACCACCTTATGTGATAATAAGTGATCTTCATTCCAGAAAAACTGTCCAAAACCTGACCACTGATTTTTTCCTTCGGAGAAATAACTCTTAGCGGTATTAGAAACTTTTGTCATTATTATGACAACTTTCTTGAAAGATACTTAAGTTTATATTTAGAAATAAATTAAAAAACAGAGCTCCCAAAATGAAAGGTGTAGTGTGTTGGAGATTTTGATGGAAACGAAACAAACAATTTATTTTTATCCTTAAAAAAAAAATTAACAGAAAAATATTAAGTGCATGCCCACCAAAGCTCTCTCTCTCAAGTTAAACCCAAAACCACCAAGAAAACCCCCCAACAAACAAAAAACCAAACAAACATACAAACAAACATAAAACTACCAAAAAGCCGCCAACCAACCAAAAAACTACGGAAAAACCCCCAACCAAAGCCATAAAATCTCTGTGTCTTGGATTCAGCTAAAATAGAAATAATTGTGGAGAATTCATCTTATTATTTACCCATCCTGAGCAGCATGGTTTAGGAACTGGATTTTGTGCAGATGCAAGGAGGTGCTCACCAGCACAAACATTCTGCTCACATAAGATGCATACAGACCCAGCATTGTGGTTTACTCCTGACACTTAGAATAATAGCTCCCATCTTCTGCCAGAGATGAATGACTGCAAATGAGTGTTTAAGACACTCAACTTCATCATTGATTACACAGGCTTTTTTTTGCCACTCAGTCTCCTCCGCCAAACTCAAACTGCTCTAAAATTTCTGCCCCTTTTCATTTTGTTTTGCAACAGAAATACATCATCCTGTGTATGCTTTTGAATTTATAAAATGCACAACAGGTAGTGTGGTTTTCAGCACTAGCATAACTCTGGGGAGTTCTGAAGCACTAAAATTTCTGCAGTGGTACAACATGCTGTGGATTTGGAAATGTTACCATCTTATTTTCTGTGGTAATCATAATATTAGTCAAAATCAGCAACACACTAATGCAGGAAGTTATAAGAATGATTAAATAGAGGACTCTAGGAAATGGATAGTGAGATGTGACCTCCTGGTAACAAGAAGTGCATTCTGCTTGTCATTTGGCTTTTGTCCATAACCATTATGTCTTGGACTTCAATGGAATTTGGATTTCCCAAAATTTTCCCCGTTCATCCCAGTAGCATGTCCTTCTGTTTTTTTCACCAGCTGGGTTGGGAGCACATTTAGGGATGTGTGTGTTTGCTGTCCAGATGACAAAATGGTGAGTCACATCTCTCAGCACACAAGTAGTGTCAGCAGCCTAAGGAAAAGAGATCTCCTGTCCTCCTGTGCCTCCTTCAGTGTCTGTCTTTGTCTTGTAGCACTGACAGGCAGGTGTGAATGTGACACATGACCCTAGTGCAGGTGGGATGGCTTTTACTTTGGCAGGTGGCCAGTAACTTCCCTTCTTCATGTCTTTATGGAAAAGTTTGGCTTTCTTGTCCAATTTATTTCTTCAGTTTTTGCCTCTAAGTTGGTGGCCCTCTGAAGTGCAGGAGTTTTGCTATATTCTTATCCCGTTTCTTACGTGGTTTTCCTGCTTGTGGAACCAACATAGGAACCAGAGGGCTTGTAGACTCCTTGTAAATCACATTTCCACGCCCTTTTACTTATTGCAAGCTCAGTCATTGCTTCACAGGCCGCACAAATAAGTCTAAAAGCTAATTTACAGCACTAAGGTAGGGACTCCTCTGTTTTAAAGCATTTTATCTGAAGAATCCCCTATGAAGAGATAAGGTGTATGGAAAGGGGAACTGTGATGATCATAGATGTGTAAGCCCTTTTCCTACTCCTCAATTCAGTATTCTACCTGGCCATGTTTCTCTTCGGCAACTGCTCCTTCTTTACTCTTTCTATTTTTGTTTCATAGTTCATAAGTTCATCCTTTTCTTCTTGGGTCTCAGAGCAGCCTGTTTCATCTCCCTGTTCTCGTGTGCTGCAAAAAAAGAACTCTGTATGAATGAGAATCGGGCAGGTCTCACTCAAAAAGTGGGGGCAGAGAAGAATTGTAGCTAGAAAAATTAATATAAATAGTCTTAGAAATTATTATTGACAACTTTTTAATAATCTGTCCCCTTGCTGCCTGCTAAGTAGAATGAAAATGGTGGAAGTTCACAGGTATTTTGACAGAACAGGACAGCGGGGTTATGAGAACATGCATACTTTTGAAAAACTTGCAAAGCATGAAATGTTAAATTTTTTCCTGATTTTGTCAAAACTTCACTGACTGCACCAAGGCAAGGCTACCCTAAATATCAGCATACTGCTTTGAAATTATGTGGCACTGGACTATCCCTTATCAATCTCTATAAATTCTGGGCACAGAGCAGAGATACCACTTGTAACGAAGAGGGTGTGCATTCATTTTTACTCAAGGTGCAATCCTCAAAAGAAAGGTTTTTGGTATTATTATTTTCTTTTTCTAGTTTTAAATGAGTGTCAATTTTTACATTGATGTGTACAGCCTGTTTAACAGAACATTTACAGGATGCAGTCCTGGAGGTAGAATTTCAGGTTGTTGGACTTGAGTTTGCTCTGACTTATGGGAGGATTTTTTCTGATTGCTGCAAGTTGAAGATTTGAAACTTGGCATCCAAAGCCTGTAATTTTCTTTATGAATATTAATTCATAATTAGTTCCCAGTCTCTGCTATTTACAAAGGACAGTTTTGGTTTATTTTACTCCTTAAGCCTTTCCCCCCTCCAGCTGGAAAAAAACAAGCTGGCTGGATAACTAATTTTCAACAAGATTTTCTTTTCCTTTTTATTACAAGAAGATAAATGGTCATCTATATTTCTTGGACATTCTCTGGTTTTACACAAGTTTTAAGTCTACAGATTCTAGAAAAGGCCGGCAATGGAATGATTAAAGCAAATTCCAGATGGTGTCCATACACATGACTAATATACTTACATGTCTTTATTTCAGCTATTATCCCAAACAGCACTAGGGATAACAAATCTCTGCACTAATGGGCAACTCTCAAAGCCTTTCACAGCAGGGTTTTCTTGGCAGGGGAAAAGTCACGGTAATGGCTTTTGACAAAGAGTTCCTGTGAGTCTCTCTTTTCTTCCAAAAGTCTGGATTTTCCTTTCATCTTGTATCACTGTTCAAATACACTAATGATCATTGCTGTTCTGAAGAAAATCCTGAATAGGAGATGTGTCCAAATGGAGTAGTGATCATTTGTTCAAGTTCATGACACAGCAAGTTCTGCAAACCAGAGGAGCTGATAAAGTCATTGTGCACAGCTAGCCAGGAACTGAAATTGCTGTTTCCTTGCAAATGATGCCAATTCCATGAGGAAAATGAGATTAATAATAAAAAAAGACACTAAAAATATGACTTCTGCTTTAAAATGAAAATAGTCTGAAAGCATACTTGGGGAATCAAAATATTTTAATTTGGTAGAGTTCAGAAGTTTTGATTTGACTTAAATACTTCTAGATGTTTCAGTTCCTTATTTGATGAAAACTTTAAATGTAAACAAAAACATGAACACATGAACAGTATTAAAATGAAAATCTAAACACATAATATACAAAACATACAAAATAAATAGTATAGACACATAAATATATATTTATATACACTGTGCCAGTCATTGCGCTTTCTGAAATGCTGTCTTTAAACTCCCACCCATGCCACTGTATTTTTAATATTACCATAGAACTGTAGAATCATAGAGTGGTTTGGGTTGGAAGACACCTTAAAGATCATCTAGTTCCATCTCTGTTGTACAGCCAGACACCTCCCCCTAGACCAGCTTGCTCATAGGCTCATCCAACATGTACTTGAACAATTCCAGGGATGGGGAAGCCACAGCTTTCCTGAGCAACCTGTTCCAGTGCCTCACCACCCTCACAATACAGAATTTGTTCATTTAATCTAAATCTACCCTCTTTCAATGTGAAATCACTGTCCTTATAAAAGTGTCCCATCCCTTTTTCTTTGTAGGTCCCCTTTACGTACTGGAAAGTGCTCTAAGGTCTTCCTGGAACCTTCTTTTCTCCAGGCAAAACAATCCAAACTTATTCAGGTTGTCTTCATAGGAGAGGTGCTCCATCCCTCTAACTATCTTCATGGCTGCCCTCTGGACAGGTCCCTGTCTTTTCTGTGCTGAGGACCCCAGAGCTGGACACAGTACTCCAGGCGGGGAGAGAGAATCACAGAATCACAGAATGGGTGAGATTGGAAAGGACCATTATGGATCATCTGGTCCAACCTCCCTGCTCGAAAAGGGTCACCCCAGAGCACATTGCACAGAATTGCATCCAGATGGTTCTCGAGTATGTCCAGTGAGGGAGACTCTCCAGTCTCTCTGGGTAATCTCTTCCAGCACACAGTTACCTGCACACCAAAGAAGTTCTTCTACGTGTTCAGGTGGAACTTCCTGTGCATCAGTTTCTGCCTATTGCCTCTTGTCCTATTCCTTGTCACCACTGAGAAGAACTTGGTTCCATCCTCTTGGAACCCTCCCTTTAGATACTGACAGACATTGATGAAGTCCACTCTCAGTTGTCTCTTGAATCTGAACAGTCTTGGTTCCCTCAACCTTTCCTCATAAAACAGGTTTTCCAGTTCCCACATAATTTTTGTCACCATCTGCTGGACCTGCTCCAGGAGCTACATGTCTTGCTTGCAGTGAGGAGCCCAGATTTGGACACAGCATTCCAGGTGTGACCTCAAAGGGCTGAGCCAAGGGGCTGGACACCTCCCTTGACTTGTTGGCAAAGCTTTTCCTAATGCTCCCCAGGACACCATTGGCCTTCTTGGCCACAAGGGCTCACTGCTGGCTCATGGACAGTTTATTGTCCACCAGGACGCCCAGGTCCTTCTCCTCAGAGCTGCTTCCCAGCAGGTCAGTCCCCAGCCTGTACATGGGATTAATCCTCTCCAGGATTAATCTGCAGGACCCTGCACTTGCCTTTGTTGAATTTCAGACATTTCTCTGCCCATCTCTCCAACCTGTCAAGGTCCTTCTGAAGGGCAGCACAGCTCTGTGTTGTCAAATCAATTCCCTTGACTTTCTGATCATGCTTCATTTGACGCAGCCTGGGATGCAGTTGGTTTTCTGGGCTGTAAGAGTGCATTGCTGGGCCATATTCAGTTTTTTATCCACCAGTACACTCAAATCCTTCTCTCTAGTGGCATGCCACTGGGTATGAATACATGAGCTGAAAGCTGTGATGAAAGGATTTCAGACTCTGAGATTAATAGTGCAGCACAACTAGAGGGCATTGCAATAACTGGTCTTTCCCTTCCATAACTGGGCAACTATATGCAAACAGACAGCCCTTGGTTTCCAACCATACTTTCTGACCCAGCCCACAACTGTTCCTACAGCTTTACCAAACATCCAACAGCATGGACAGTCAAAGGACAGTACTTTGTCCTATGCTTCCATTCTTTTAGCTTGCTCGTGCAAATGTGGACATAGCTGCTATTCCAGGAGAGAAAGGCCCAAATCTCCCTCCTGAGGATTTGATTTTGGAGAGAACAAACATATCTTGCAGCAGAAAAGATGAGGAAGAAATAGGTGAAATCCCTCTAGAAGAGATGTGTGGAAGGCCAGTGAAGCCTCTAGGCCTGATCTGAGCTCATCCTCATGACTCAGGAAAAATATTAATGAAATTCTTTGGATTGATTTGACAATAAAGAAGTGTGAGATAGCCACAGACAGCACCCAGATGGGGACACAGAATTAGATTCCCAGCCAAATCACCGGAAGGAAAAAAAATAGCCTTCAGACTACCTGCATATTCATCAATCTTTCAGACTTAACGTCAACCTCTGTAAAATTTACTCCTTCAGCAATGTTTAATCATGGAGCAGTCTTGTTCTTTTCAGACCATAAAGGTGTGTATTAAAGCTACATGATCAGGTTTTTAGCTACGCTGTAATAATATATACATCAATTTTTAACATACCTATTATCACGTGTATACAGCACTCAACCGATGGTGATATAATGCCTCCCACTGATATTGTCAATCTGTTACGACAAGTGTCCTTGCTTTACATTTCAGGTTTATAGCATAGCAACCTTACTGAAAAACTCCTGTTGATGATGGTAGGGAGAATGCACCAGCTGTATCCCATCTCATGGAAACCCTTATAACAATGCTGCCCTGACATTATCAAAACCTCTGTAATTTTTCAAAGCAGCAGCCTCTTTTACTTCTTAAACCAGAGCAGAACTGATTCAAGCATGGGCACTGCTGAGGTCCCAAATGTAAGGAGAGATGCTAGCAGTGTAGATTTTCTTAAAAAAATCATATAGGAGCTCAAGTAACCTGAATGTGCTTTTAGGGTTGATTTATACAGTAGAGCTGACAAGGTATTCAGATTTACCCTTACAATAATTTGTATGGAAATCAACTCAATTAATGACCGTTAAGTGCAAAACTTCTGTTAATGCAGCATTATGACTGAAGGAGCATGGGTAGGAATATCGCACTTCATTTCTACATCATCTTTTCTTTCACTTGCATTCACAGCTAGGTTTCCTCCTCACTTGCAGCCGCATGTCTCTGGGTTTGGTCCAGTGATGAGGCTGTCCAAAAGGGATCTGCAACAGTGACAGATATCTTTGTCACATTTTTTCCGAGGTAGTTAATTGCTGACATCAGAATATTTGTCCATATGTAAAAACTGCTGTGGAAAGGGAGGCTTTCCCAGCTGGCAAAGAGGACAGATAAGAGTGGGGGATTTTGAAAGAATATGAACATATTGCTGGTACATGTTTTTCTGGTGGAAGATATTTCTTACGTGGCACAGAAGGCAAATGTGGATCAAGTAGCTAATAAATAAAAGGATAGAATGAAAATAAACAGGAGAAAAGAGAAAGATGAAAAGAAATAAGAAAGACTAAGAAATGGGTCCAGGATCATATTTCAGTGATATTTTAAGTCCTCTTAAATGAGTGTTACTGTGAAATACTAACATTCAAATTCTTTTCTTCTCCCTTCCTCATTTAAGGCCTTTAAGATCCAAAGTTGAGAACATAATTACTTTCAGTTCTGTGTACAGCCATAGGTGCTTTAGCCTAGTACCATTCAACAAGATGATCTTTCCTCTCTCTCTCTCATGACTGTATGGATTAGTTAGTGCCTAAAGTTACAGGCAGGAGGAACCTGACCAGTGTGTTCACAACAGAGTCCTGCATATCACTCTGAGGCTGGAGAACATGCTGTGCAGCATTTTGCTTTTTTATTTTGAAGCAAGGATATTCAGCACCTTAGGGAAGGAGCTACATTGAAAACAGAGCAGTGGGTCACATATACTCTATATTCACCCACACCAACATTGTTTAGAGTTCTTCCTCACCTTAAAGATTCCCCTGTATGAGTTTAGTAAGGTAAGTATTAAGTAACTATACTTCTGATAATTCTGATATGTTTCTTCGATATTTATTGTCCTTTCAAAAATAGTTTTTAAAGAGAGGTGAACACAGTGGTTTTGTTTTTCTGTCAACCATTATTGCAATGTAACCCTGCTGAAAAAGAAAGCTGCTCCAGTTGAGTCAGAGAATTGAAGGTGACCTGCTGGAAAAGCATTGCTTCCTAGGGTTTGGAGAGGATCCAGGCTGGTGGTGCATGCATAAAACCACACAAGTACCTGCACAGAACTAATGCACCAGACACAGGGGATTTCTTACACAGAGCAGTAGTTAAATATTTTGAAATGTGGAGAAATTGAGAATGTAGCTGAGAGAGAAAGAGACCTTCCCAGCAGTGTACTAGCAATCAGAGACATGTTGAGAACCCTACAGAAACATACCTGCCACAGGTTCAGTTTATAACCAACAGCTTAGGCAGAAGGATTGATGAGGTAGAAGAGAGTATCTGCCAGAGAGTTGCAACCATTAGGCTTGATCTTGAACAAAGAATTGTTCAAAGAGTTTATCTAAATCTTCTGGTTTATCCTGAACCTATCTTCCTGGGGGTGGGGGAGGGTGGGGAGAAGAGCGGAGAAAAAAAATGTCTTGATTTTATAATCTTGGATCTTTGTCAACAATTGTTCAGTTGTCTCAAAGACTATTCATCATCACAATTTGACATGTGCACCCTGCTTGTGTTCTGAGTTTGTTGAACTTCAGCTTCCATCCTTTGGCTCCTGTTACTCCACCTTCTGCTAGGTTGTAATCAAGCCTCCTTTAAGCTTCTTTTTTTGTAAAATGAAAGGTATTTCTCCTGTCATGTTTGACTCCACAGGACAATTTCCAATCATTTGATCATGCTGGCTGTCTTCTCTAACAGCTACTGTTTCTGCCTTTGAACTGCAAGTCTTGCAACCACCCCCAATGTGCTACAAGCCATTTCCCCACAATAGTTCAAAACAGCAGCAATAAAGCCTCTCTGCTTCCACTCCACATCCCCCAGTTTATGCAGTTTTTTGTCTAAATCATCTTTGCTTCCTGTGTTGTTCTAAGATCTCACATTCACCTGATTGCCAGCCAAACCTTTTCTAGGGTCCCTATCCCCAGAAGTGAAGCCTGTATTCACTCTTTTAAAGGTATTTAATTTAATGCTTTGTCTTATATGTACCAGTTCCACTTCTGCTGTGATTAGAGAGAGCCTATTATATTTGCCATCATAGGTGAAGACATTTGTTCTACTTCAATATGCAGCAGTTCTTATGAACCAAATTAATCTTCTGGTCTCTCTAGGTTTCTTTGGGGAAAAAAGAAGGTCATGGAGGCAGTCAGGCCTCCCACAAAAGTCAAGGATGGAGCACTTTAATCACAGAAAGATTTAAACTTTTCAAGAGTATATGCTAAAGAGGAGAATTCTTCTGGAAAGGTTTGGGAAAGTGACTGCAAATTTCTCATCTCCTTCCTCATCTCCCTCTTCCCTCATCACCCTGATTCTCTTTAAAGTCACCAGACTCAGAGCTCTGGTCTGTTCCACTAATGCTGAGACTGCTTAAGCTGTATTCCATAGTCTATCATTAGCAAAGGACTTCCAAGCTTCCTAAAAAAAACCCCAATAACAACGAAGAAAAAAAAAGAGAAAAGAAATCTGATAACACTTTGAATATTGATCATTTTCTCCCCCATTCTGTATGTTTCTTTCTTTGAAAGCAAACAAATCTGTCTCTCGGTTTGTGTGATGTGATGATTTGTTATTAAATGCTATTATCTGGCAGATCAACTCCATCTCTTCTACAGCCAAGTGGTGTCTTATCAGCTGCTGGTTGAGCAACACGGTCATGGGCCATAATCAGTCCTTCAGCTCTCCAAGGGATCTGTAAACTCTCTCTGGAAGCAGATTTTGGGCCTCTTGTATTCTTTTTCGGGGTATGGAAGACAGAACAAAATTTGAAAGCATCTATTTAAGTCACGCTGAAAAACACTGACCAGAACATTTAAAGTGTGTTATTTTCACATCCACCCAGTTTTTTTTCCTCCTACTCCAGGAAGTCCCATGTTCCTTACTGAAGCAAATACAGGGCCATATCTCGGTAAGAGAGCACCCAAATTACATTAACAGCAGTTAACTACCCTGGTTTTGCCCATCTGGAGATTTCATCCATTATGACATGTTTGGATATTTCCATTTCACTGAGAGAGGGTGTATGTTTGTATTTGGGCATGTGGGCATCCATCAGAGTGTATAGATGTGTAGAGGTGTGTGTGTAGTGGGTTTGTTCTCATTTTTACCTTCTGTGAGATAAGAATTAGGAGGAATGCAAAGCAGGCTCCAAACTTAAAGAATATAAAGAAGTTTATTAAAAGAACTAAAAGAAAAATAATATAATAAGAGTCAAAATACACCTTCAGAACACTTATCTTCCCCCCATCCTCCTCCCTCCTCCCAGTTACAACATAAAGACACAAACTTGGGATTATTTCAGTCAGTTTACCACCTCTGTAATAGTCTTTCATCAGTTCACTTAGGGAGAGGAGTCTCTTTTGCCCATGCTATGGGGCTTCTCCACAGGAAAGAATCTTCTCGTGGCTTCCTCTGCCACAGGACAACAGCTGCCTGGGGTGGTTTCCTGCTGGCATGTGGAAGTCCCTTCCCTTGACTTACATCTTTCCCCACAGCTGTTTTCGAGGGTTCAATCTTAGCTAATGGGGTACTATT